>JAFMOC010000121.1:525000-640000 GCA_019802505.1 Corydoras sp. C115 | reverse complement strand
ACTCCTTCCTCCTCCTCCTCCTCCTCCTCCTCCTCCTCGTGGCTGAACTCAGAGCTACAGGTTCTCTACCTGTGTGCAGCAGCGCACTCGCGGCGCTGAGCTGAGAGAGGAGCGGCGGCGCGTGGAACTCCTCCTTCTCCTCCTCCTCCTCCTCTTCCTCCTCCCCCCCCACGCGCTCGCACACTCGCACGCTCTCCCACAGCTGAGAAATCCAAACTCTCCGGCCCGCTCTGTGGAAGCCGTGGAAGTTCTCAACATGCTGGACCCTTCATCCAGCGACGACTCCGAGACGGAGCTCCCCCCCGAGGACGCGCCTGCGCTCAGAGCCAAAGAGCCGGAGAGAGCCGCGACGCTGCCAGCCGCGCGTCCGCAGGCGTCCAGGACCGCCGTCCCCGCTGTCCCCGCGCAGGACGGACCGACAGACGCGCAGCAGCGAGCGCAGAGGGACGAAGCCGAGCGGAAAAGCCGTCTGCAGGTCTATGTGTTCGTGCTGAGATGCATCGCGTATCCGTTCAACGCCAAGCAGCCCACCGACATGGCGCGCAGGCAGCAGAAGGTACGCGCACATGTGCACCACCACCACCGCAACCACCTGTTACCTTCATCCACAATCAGCCACTACGACAATCCTGCAGTAAAACAAAATGCAAAAGGTGTGCAGATCACATTGCAACTTAAGACTGTCGTGCGCGGTGCGCGATCCAGTGCGCTTTATTCCCTTATAGACAACAAACCCAATAGAAATGAATCATTTATTCTCTTGTGTCTGACACTTCTGCAACATCTGAGAAGTTCCTAAACGAAAAGCTGAATTTATTTACTTTTTTTACTGCTTGATGGATAGTTTGGACTTTAAATGGAGTTAAAATGCTTCCAAACACTATATAAAGTCGTCTGAATGTGTTGTTTATTGTTTATGTGTCAGTTTACTGTAGTGGAGAATATGCAAATCTGGATTCATAGAATTACCATTTATTTATCTTTTTTCTTTAGATGGATTAATACAATAGTTGGATATTATGTAGCAGTTAAGAACCGAACTGTTTTTTAGTTGTTGCGGCAGTTGTGTTTTTTTAAAAATGTCTGTAAATGAGGTTCAAATGCTTCCAAGCGCTATATAAAGTGACCCTAGTAGAGGGTTAAGCAGAAGATAATGAATGAATTAATGAATGAATGGCTGTTCAAAATTGCCCCTATATAGTGAGTGTGTCCCCAGTGATAGATTGGCATTCTGTCCTGGGTGTATCTGCCCTGCATGTGCACCACCAGCACCGCAACCACCTGTTACCACCATCCCCAATCAGCCACTACGACAATCCTGCAGTAAAACAAAATGCAAAAGGTGTGCAGATCACACTGCAACTTAAGACTATCGTGCGCGGTGCGCGATCCAGTGCGCTTTATTCCCTTATAGACAACAAACCCAATAGAAATGAATCATTTATTCTCTTGTGTCTGACACTTCTGCAACATCTGAGAAGTTCCTAAACGAAAAGCTGAATTTATTTACTTTTTTTACTGCTTGATGGATAGTTTGGACTTTAAATGGAGTTAAAATGCTTCCAAGCACTATATAAAGTCGTCTGAATGTGTTGTTTATTGTTTGTGTCAGTTTACTGTAGTGGAGAATATGCAAATCTGGATTCATAGAATTACCATTTATTTATCTTTTTTCTTTAGATGGATTAATACAATAGTTGGATATTATGTAGCAGTTAAGAACCGAACTGTTTTTTAGTTGTTGCGGCAGTTGTGTTTTTTTAAAATGTCTGTAAATGAGGTTCAAATGCTTCCAAGCGCTATATAAAGTGACCCTAGTAGAGGGTTAAGCAGAAGATAATGAATGAATTAATGAATGAATGGCTGTTCAAAATTGCCCCTATATAGTGAGTGTGTCCCCAGTGATAGATTGGCATTCTGTCCTGGGTGTATCTGCCCTGCATGTGCACCACCAGCACCGCAACCACCTGTTACCACCATCCCCAATCAGCCACTACGACAATCCTGCAGTAAAAAAAAACAAAAACAAAAGGTGTGCAGATCACACTGCAACTTAAGACTGTCGTGCGCGGTGCGCGATCCAGTGCGCTTTATTCCCTTATAGACAACAAACCCAATAGAAATGAATAATTTATTCTCTTGTATCTGACACTTCTGCAACATCTGAGAAGTTCCTAAACGAAAAGCTGAATTTATTTACTTTTTTTACTGCTTGATGGATAGTTTGGACTTTAAATGGGGTAAAAATGCTTCCAAGCACTATATAAAGTCGTCTGAATGTGTTGTTTACTGTTTGTGTCAGTTTACTGTAGTGGAGAATATGCAAATCTGCAAATCTGGATTCATAGAATTACCATTTATTTATCTTTTATCTTTAGATGGGTTAATACAATAGTTGGATATTATGTAGCAGTTAAGAACCGAACTGTTTTTTAGTTGTTGCGGCAGTTGTGTTTTTTTAAAAATGTCTGTAAATGAGGTCCAAATGCTTCCAAGCGCTATATAAAGTGACCCTAGTAGAGGGTTAAGCAGAAGATAATGAATGAATTAATGAATGAATGGCTGTTCAAAATTGCCCCTATATAGTGAGTGTGTCCCCAGTGATAGATTGGCATTCTGTCCTGGGTGTATCTGCCCTGCATGTGCACCACCAGCACCGCAACCACCTGTTACCACCATCCACAATCAGCCACTACGACAATCCTGCAGTAAAACAAAATGCAAAAGGAGTGCAGATCACACTGCAACTTAAGACTATCGTGCGCGGTGCGCGATCCAGTGCTCTTTATTCCCTTATAGACAACAAACCCAATAGAAATGAATCATTTATTCTCTTGTGTCTGACACTTCTACAACATCTGAGAAGTTCCTAAACGAAAAGCTGAATTTATTTACTTTTTTTACTGCTTGATGGATAGTTTGGACTTTAAATGGGGTAAAAATGCTTCCAAGCGCTATATAAAGTCGTCTGAATGTGTTGTTTACTGTTTATGTGTCACTTTACTGTTTGTGTGTCAGTTTACTGTAGTGGAGAATATGCAAATCTGGATTCATAGAATTACCATTTATTTATCTTTTTTCTTTAGATGGATTAATACAATAGTTGGATATTATGTAGCAGTTAAGAACCGAACTGTTTTTTAGTTGTTGCGGCAGTTGTGTTTTTTAAAAATGTCTGTAAATGAGGTTCAAATGCTTCCAAGCGCTATATAAAGTGACCCTAGTAGAGGGTTAAGCAGAAGATAATGAATGAATTAATGAATGAATGGCTGTTCAAAATTGCCCCTATATAGTGAGTGTGTCCCCAGTGATAGATTGGCATTCTGTCCTGGGTGTATCTGCCCTGCATGTGCACCACCAGCACCGCAACCACCTGTTACCACCATTCACAATCAGCCCCTACGACAATCCTGCAGTAAGAAAAAAACAAAAACAAAATGCAAAAGGTGTGCAGATCACACTGCAACTTAAGACTGTCCTGTGCGGTATCCTGTGCGCTTCATTCCCTTATAGACAACAAACCCAATAGAATTTAATAATTTATTCTCTTCTGCAACATCTGAGAAGATCTTTTAAAAGAAAAGCTGAATTTATTTACTTTTTTTTACTGCTTGATGGATAGTTTGGACTTTAAATGGGGTTAAAATGCTTCCAAATCCTCTGAATGTTTACTTTTTATGTGTCAGTTTACTGTAGTGGAGAATATGCAAATCTGAGAATCTGGAATCACAGAATTACTATTTATTTATCCTTTTTTATTTAGATGGATTAATACAATAGTTAGGTATTAATGTAGTAGTTAAGGACCGAACTGTTTGTTAGAGTTGTAGCACTGAAGTATTAAGCTTCTCCAATAGTTTGGACTTTAGAATGTCAGTAAATGGGGTTAAAATGCTTCCAAGCGCTATTAAAGTCCTCTGAATGTGTTGTTTACTGTTTGTGTCAGTTTACTGTAGTGGAAAACATGCAAATCTGAGAATCAGGAATCATAGAATTACCATTTAATTATCTTTTTATTTTAGATGGATTAATACATTCATTCATTCATTATCTTCCACTTTATCCTATATTAGGGTCGCGGGGGGGTTCCCCATGCCCATCCAGAGGAGAAAGTTTCGGGCGCTGGGCAGATACACCCAGGACAGGGCGCCAATCTATCGCTGGGCACACATTCACACACACAGACACGCACACAAACACACTCTACATGGGGCAATTTGGAGAACTCAATTGACTTGATCCATGTTTTTGGACTGTGGGAGGAAACCGGAGAACCCGGAGGAAACCCATGTGGACACGGGGAGAACATGGAAACTCCAACCAGATGGGGATTCGAACCGGGAATCCCTAATGCTGAGAGGCAAACGTGCTAACCACTAAGCCACCGTGCCGCTTTGGATTAATCCGATAGTTGGATATTAATGTAGCAGTTAAGAAACGAACTGTTTGTTAGATGTTGCAGCACTGAAGTATTGAGTTTCCCCTTGATTTGAATCACAATACAAAATCACATGAAATTGATATCACCTTGTAACAAAAATATATTTAAAAAATGGATCTAAAGTGAATTGAATCTTCTAATTTGCCACATATAGTGCGTTTGTTTTTGTATGTGTGAGTGAGTGTGTGCCCAGTGATAGATTGCCACGTTCTCCCCCGGATGGGCAATGGGAACCTCCCTGCGACCATAGTAGAGGATTAAGCAGAATATAATGAATGAATGAATGGCTGCTCGAAATAGCCCCTATATAGTGAGTGTGTTCCCTGTGATGGATTGGCATCCTGTCCTGTGTGTGTCTGCCCAGCATGTACAACACCACCACCATCCACAATCAGCCACTACGAAAATCCTGCAGTAAGAAAAAACAAAATACAAAAGGTGTGCAGATCACACTGCAACTTAAGACTGTCGTGCGTGGTGCGCGATCCATTGCGCTTTATTCCCCTATAGACAACAAACCCAATAGAAACGAGTCATTTATTCTTTTGTGTCTGACACTTCTGCAACATCTGAGAAGTCCTTAAAAGAAAAGCTGAATTTATTTACTTTTTTTTACTGCTTGATGGATAGTTTGTCAGTAAATAGGGTTAAAATGCTTCCAAGCGCTATATAAAGTCCTCTGAATGTGTTGTTTACTGTTTGTGTCAGTTTACTGTAGTGGAGAATATGCAAATCTGAGAATCTGGAATCATAGAATTACCATTTATTATTTTTTTTTCTTTAGATGGATTAATACAGAGTTGGGTATTAATGTAGCAGTAAACCAAATAATCATTGAATGAATCATTTATCCTCTTGTCTCTGACACTTCTGCAACATCTGAGAAGTCCTTAAAAGAAAAGCTGAATTTGTTTACTTTTTTTACTGCTTGATGGATTGTTTGGACTTAAAAATGTCAGTAAATGGGGTTAAAATGCGTCCAAGCGCTATATAAAGTCCTCTGAATGTGTTGTTTATTGTTTGTGTCAGTTTACTGTAGTGGAAAACATGCAAATCTGAGAATCTGGAATCATAGAATTACCATTTAATTATCTTTTTTCTTTAGATGGATTAATACAATAGTTGGATATTAATGTAGCAGTTAAGAACCGAACTGTGTGTTAGATGTTGCAGCGTAATGAGTTTCTCCATGATTTGAGTTACAATACAAAATCACATGAAACTGAGTTCACCTTGGAACAAAAGTAAGTAAAAAAACATGGATCTAAAGTGAATTTAATGTTCTAAATTGCCACATATAGTGTGTGTTTGTTTTTGTATGTGTGAGTGAGTGTGTGCCCAGCGATGGATTGCAACGTTCTTCCCTGGATGGGCATGGGGAACCTCCCCTCGAACCTAGTAGAGGAATAAGCAGAAGATAATGAATGAATGAATGGCTGCTCGAAATTGCCCCTATAATAGTGAGTGTGTTCCCAGCGATGGGTTGGCACCCTGTCCTGGGTGTATCTGCCCAGCATGTGCACCACCACAACCACCTGTTACCACCAGGCGCGTCGTTAGACCTGGGCTTTCGGGGCTATAGCCCCGGATGTTTTGTCAGTTGCCCCGTATCAAATGAGGGCAGCTTTCTCTGCAGCCTCTCCTCCAGCAGCGGGATCGAACGATGGAGTCACCGTCAGCTGTTTGTGCTTTCCAACAGTTTGTGCTGTTTGTGCTCTGTGTGTGTGTGAGGGAGATGGATATTTTTCGCCAGTATCGGGAGTAAAGTTACTGTAATAACTGTATGTTGGCTTTAAAGAGCAGCTTCTCAGCTCAGAATTTTTCTGAAGGCGCAAACTGTCACAGAGTTACGATATTTAAAGCAAAACCTTGTTAAAACTGTGACTCGTAAAACAGATTCATGTTTTTCTGCGAAGCTCAAGTTCATTTATTCAAAAATTTTCAGCCAAAACCATAATTTATTAGAACTGAATGTGCTATCCGCTGCTGACAGACATATTTCATATGTAATTTAAATTTAGCCAATATAGCTAATGAATGATCAAACAAAATGAATGTAACAACAGTTTGAAAAATGGATATTTTTGAATGGGCAATTTTTAAAGAATGGGAAATAAAAAAAAAAAATGTATGGGCAATTTTTAAAGAGGACAGAGGGGGAATAAGGGATCTGGCCTAAAGCCCCTGATGTTTCAAAACCCTAAAAATGCCCCTGGTTACCACCATCCACAATCAGCCACTATGACAATCCTGCAGTAACAAAAAAACAAACAAAACACAATAGGTGTGCAAATCACACTGCAACTTAAGACTGTCGTGCTCGGTGCACGATCCAGTGCGCTTCATTCCCGTATAGACAACAAACACAATAGAAATTAATAATTTTTCCTCTTGTGTCTGACACTTCTGCAACATCTGAGGAGTCCTTAAAAGAAAAACTGAATTTATTTATTGTGACCGCATCATGTCATTCATTTAGTGGCTTAGTTATACTGCATGATGGTTAGTTTGGACTTTAAAATGTCAGTAAATGAGGTTAAAATGCTTCCAAGCTCTATATAAAGTCCTCTGAATGTGTTGTTTTGACCAAACCCAAAGGTTTTTTATGAAATTGCCACATATAGAGTTTTTGTGTATGAGTGTGTGTGCCCAGTGATGGATTTTCCTGGGTGTATCTGCCCAGCCCCCAATGTTCTCTCCTGGTTAGGCATGGGGAACCTCCCCGTGACCCTAGTAGAGGATAAAGTGGAAGATAATGGATGGATGTTTTAAATAAATTTTCACTTTCCTTGGTTTTTATTCATCTGTTATACCATTAGTTTTTTTTTTAATTAATGAATTGATTTTTCTTCTCTTTCCCTCCTAGACTGGACTGGAATTTATTTTTTTTACACATTTTAAGTTGTCCCGGCTTTGGCTTTGCTCAGTAATCGTACATTACCTTTGATTCCCTTTCTCTGCAGCTTCATGGTTTGCTTTTCTTTGAAAGACAGCTCTCTGGTCTTTATGTTGACTTTTTGCTTCAAACATCAAATGCAGTTTTCACTAGTGCGACCCAAGGTTATAACCAAGAAAAGACGTTCTGACCCGTTTCCTGTTCACACATTCGTGTATATACATTCGAGTTGCATCCCACCTTCTTGAAAATGCAACATGCTACATATAGACTTTTTCCAAAAAAATGGAATATGATGGAAACGTAGCCTTAAATTCCATGATTCCGTTTGAACCTGGATTGATGCCCATGCCATCACAGTACTTGACAGGCCAGCCAACTCCTCTTAAGATTACCCCATTGATTCTCAATAGGCTTTAGGTCCGGCGAGTGGGCTTACCAATCAAGCACTGTGATAGAGTTGGCATCAAACCAGGTTTTGGTGCTTCTGGCGCCATGGGTCCTGCTGGAAGATGAAACCTGCATCTCCATACAGATCCTGATCAGAAGCAATCATGACGTCCTCTAAAACATTCTGGTGCACTGTTGCGCTGACTTTGGATCTAAGAAAGCCAAGTTTCCCATACCAGGGGGGCAGGGTGGCTCAGTGGTTAGCATGTTCTGTGCTAAATAAATTAAATACTGTATAATTATATGATTGGATCATTTGTTGTATTAAGTATATCACGTTCACTGCTGGGCTTAGTGGTTAGCATGTTCTCCTCTCAGCACTAGGGATTGCTGGTTCAAATCCAAATATGGGTGGAGTTTCCATGTTCTCCCCGTGTCCGTGTGGGTTTCCTCCAGGTTCTCTGGTTTCCTCCCACAGTCCAAAAACATGGAGCAAGGTCAATTGGATTTTCCAAATTACCCCATATAGAGTGTGTTTGTGAGTATATGCCCAGCGATAGATTGGCGATGTGTCCTGGGTGTTTCTGCCCAGCACCTGAAACGTTCTCCCCTGGATGGGCATGGGGAACCCCCCCCCCCCCCCACCCCCCCCCCCCCCACGACCCTAGTAGAGGATAAAGCGGAAGATAATGGATAGATGTAGTTTCCCAACACCTGCATTGCACCCCAATTATGACTGACTGTGGAGCTCAATCAACTTTTCCATGATATTCGAATTTGCAAAGGGTCTGTATATAGTCGTGATTTTAAACTGTCATTATTGCCAATACGTTTAAACACTATTAATAATTTTACATCTTTCAGTGAACGTCTTGGATTGAGAAATAAGAGTTGTTAATCTACGGTGACTAATATCAATAAGGAATGAATAAATTATTCCAAAATTCCCCAGACACAACACACATTCAGTATTGGCATTTCATTTATTATTGCAGGTCTCACAGCTCCGTATCACCTCAGGACATCTAAACTGATTGGTCAGTATGGCTTTACCAGAACCACAAAGCAATTTAGACCCTTAAGTCATTTTCAAAAGCCTCTTGTCCAGACTACCAATCTGAAAGCTGTGGTGCCCAATCAAGAGATAAACCAATTGCATCATCATGGTAGATTTGTTATAGTGAACTCTATAAAGAGTAAAGAATTCTGCTGTTAACAAAAATGTCTGAGACGTGAGCTTTAATTCCTTTGAAACTCCTGACTCAATTCTTTCTAGCAAATAATTGATCATTAATGATGGTTGGGGGTTCAAATTTGGTCCCGGAGGCCCTCTACCCTGCAATCATCAGGTCAATAATGGACCGTTAATGAGCTGATTTGTTGATTAGGCCTGCTGAAAGCATGGAAAGCATATTTATGTGCAGGATAATGGGGGCTGGATTAAGAAACACTGACCTCCGACACTCTTTGTGTACAAATTGTTCCTGAAAATAAGGTTTAATAAGAGCCTAACATGAATTTTACCAGTGTAAGAGACCTCTGTATGACCTGCTGTCACATGGTAAATCAGACTGGTGGTAAAGATATATTACATTACATTACATTTGACCATTTTGCAGATGCTTTCATCAAAAGTGACTTACAAAGTCAGCACAGCATCTCTGGAGCACTGGGGGTTAAGGGTTTTGCTCAAGAACCACATTGGTAACTTCAGTGGAGCTGGAATTTGAACCCACAACCTTTAGATTGATAGCCCAACACCCTAACCACTGAGCTCTCACACCCTCATATACCTAATAATGTTCTCTATACAAAAATGCAGCATCAGTGCCTGACCTCACAAATGTTCCTGCATACTTCCATCCATTATCTTCCACTTTATCCTCTACTAGGGACGTGGCGGGTTTCCCATGCCCATCCAGGGGAGAACGTTTCGGGCAGTGGGCAGATACACCCAGGACAGGGCGCCAATCTATCGCTCGGCACACTCACTCACATAAACACACACACAAACACACTCTATATGGGGCAATTTGTAGAATTCAATTGACCTTGATCCATGTTTTTTGAACTGTGGGAGCAAACCGGAGAAAACCCACGTGGACACGGGGAGAACATGTGAACTCCACCCAGATTGGGATTCGAACCGGGAATCCCCAGCGCTGAGAGGAGAACATGCTAACCACTAAGCCACCGTGCCACCCCTCTTGAATACTCAAATACTGCAAATTAGTACAATACCAATGAATCTGGAATAAAGGGTACAAGATATTTTGCACAATCCGAAGGTATTAGGGGTGTAACGTACCGGGGGACGGGGACTGGCGGTGGGGGTGGGGGTGTTGTCATGCTTTTTTTTATTCTTTTATCAAAGGCTTTTCCACTACAGCATATAGAGCATATATCAGTTTCCTTCTTGTGGCTTCACTGTATTGTGAGTTTGTTTTTGTTATTATATCTAATACAGTATCATAGTTGTTGCTAAATTTGTGTTTAATAGCAAATTAAGTGTTGCAAGAAGACTGCAAGAAGGGTTAATGAAGTCTTAAAAATATAAATGATACCATAACTGTAATATTTATGGGTGTGATGAATATAATTAGACGACATGGTCTTGGTTTTCATTGAATTCAATCAATCAATACAATCTCAGAATATGGTTCATTAAATTGTACGTGACCTATTCATCCATCCGTCCATTATCTTCCATCATTATCTTGGAGTTTGGATTGTGGGGGCAGCAACTCAAGTCGAGAGGCCAGACCGTTCTCTCCCCAGCCACGTCTACCAGCAAAACTGGGGGAACCCCGAGGCATTCCCAGTCCAACTGGGAGATATAATCCCTCCAGTGTGTCCTGGGTCTTCCCCAGGGTCTCCTCCCAGCTGGACTTGCCTGAAACACCTCCATGGAGAGGCACCCTGGAAGCATCCTCACCAGATGCCTGAACCACCTCAGCTGGCTCCTTTCAACGCGGAGGAGCTACATGGGTCCTCCTCACATGGACCCACCACCTGTGGGAGGGGCAGTAATAGGGGTTTGGTGTATTGTGGCTCGGGCTGCTGAAACTGGCATTAGGAACTTGACCTATTCATCTTCCACTTAATCCTCTACTAGGGTTGCGTACGCGGGGGGGGGGGGGGGGGGGGCATCTACGGGAGAACGTTTCATTTAATTGTACGTGACCTATTCAGTTGTTTGTCTTGTGGACGATGATGATGTCATTATAGTGAGCTGTAATTCATTTATTATCTTCCACTTTATCCTCTATTAGGGTCGGGAGGGGAGAAAGTTTCGGGCGCTGGGCAGATACACCCAGGACAGGGTGCCAATCTATCACTGGGCACACATTCACTTACTCACACACCCAATTTAACAATTTAACACTGACACAGGGAAAACATGGAAACTCCACCCAGATTGGGATCTGAACCGGGAATCCCCAGCGAGAACATGCTAACCACTAAGCCACCATGCCACCCTTTATTCATTACCATCTGTTTTATCCTCTATTAGGGTCCCATGCCTATCCAGGGGAGTACATTTTGGGCGCTGGGCAGATACACCCAGGACTGGGCGCCAATCTATCACTGATCCAAGGACTGGGCGCCAATCTATCACACAAGTTTTTCCAATTTTCCATGTTTTTGGACTGTGAGAGGAAACCGGAGAACATGGAGATAATTCAGGCGGACATGGGGAGAACATGAAAACTCCACCCAGATCAAGATTAAAACCTGCAATCCCCAGCGCTGAATGTGCCGCCCATTATTCACATTTTATATGTTAGATACTGTATATTTTAAGAGAAAAATACTTGCAGGCGTTTACCAGATGCTTTTATTTGATTATTTTTACTTACAGAATATGGTTCGTTTAATTGTACATGACCTATTGGTTGGTCGCCTTGTGGACACTGACGATATAATATTTACTGTCGTTTTGTAACATCCATCATCCGTTCCCTGACGTGTTACTGCCCCGTTCTTCACTGTGCTGTAACTGAGTAATAGCTTCATCTGGTTTGGGTTTATACATCTGTCCTTTTCTCTGATGGAAACAGTCTCAAGTCTGTTGCTAATCAGATGCTCATGGTTCTTTGCACTGCATGAATTTAAGGTCTATTTATTATACAGCGATGGACTTTTTTTTTTTGCCACGGCCTGAAGATGTTATTTTAACAGCCGGGCTGCACATTGTGCACCGGTAGTTCAACTTCATAATAAGTAAATGAATATGGTCATAAGAATGGGAGTAAATATTAAATTGGAGCAAGTTAGAAAGGTAAATTGTACAGTTTATTTAAGGTAATAGTGTGGACTCCACTGCATTATTTGAGACTAAGCTATATTCAGCTGTCCGTTATCTAAACCATCCATCCATTATCTTCCACTATATCCTCTACTAAGGTCTATCACTATCTATCACTGAGCACACACACACACACACACACACACACACACAATTTAGCTGGATCCATGTTTTTGGACTGAAAACAAGAAAACCCACACTGACACAGTGAGAACATGGAAACTCCACCCAGATCAGAATTTGAACCTGGAATTCCTAGCACTGAGAGGAGAACATGCTAACCACTAAGCCACAATGACACCCATTATCTTTATTCTTTTTATTACCACCCATTATCTTTATTCATTATCTTCTGCTTTATCCTCTATTAGGGTCCCATGCCACACAGACACACAAACACACTCTATATGGGAAAATTTATAGCACTCAATTGACCTTGATCCATGTTTTTGGATTGTGGGAGGAAACCCGGAGAACCCCGAGGAAAACCACGTGGACACGGGGAGAACATGCGTTATAAGGCTGCAACAAGGAATCGATAAAATAGCTAAAATTCGATTATGAAAAGTCCCGACAATGAATTTCATTATCGATTTGTTGTGTCACACGAAGTACGCGTCACTTGCAATGTTGTAACCGCTTACGCCACCTGCAGCACTGAAAAAATAGTGATAGCTGGTTGAATGGAAAGTTTCATAGATTCTACAAAAGAAATATGGCCGATGCAGAAAATCATCAAAAGTTAGGGAGCACTTTACACTTCGCATAAATAAGAACATGTAACATGCAAGCTCAAAAAAAATGATTTCACCTGCACGGAGCACCACGGTGATGATGCACCACCTGAAACGGAGACATGTTGGAGTCAGCGATGAGGATGAAGCTAAACAGCAGAGTAAATCACTACAACATCCCGAGTTTCTTTAGTTGCACGGTGCACTCACACTATGTGAACCAGAGCACGCTTCATGCTGTTTTTGGTTGTTAACTGAATAATGAAAGTGATAGACAAGGTGTTACTTTTTATTTTGGTTTAATTAGCTTAAGCAGTGTTTAAATGTGCTTTATAAATAAATACAACTTGTACACAATGGTGCTAATTAATGAACAAGCTTTAATTTTCTGACAGTATGAGTGAGGACACTGCACTCTATGGGAGTGAGGGAGAATGAATTGCATTTAGACAGCGTTTTGGAAGAAAAGACAACCACGCTAGTGTTAATCATCAATGCTTCATTGGTTATAGGTGACAGCATGGTTTATATAGGTACAGAAAAGAAAAACAAGGTGTTAATTTGATGTGGGCACAGAAGTCAGAAAGTCAGAGAAACCAGACATCGCATATGATTTCTAAGAACCAGTACCCATACCTTTTTTCTCTGTATGGTTGCTATGCAAAACAGCTTTTGGCCAAAAGCTAAGGTCAACCAGAGGACACAGAGAAGTGATTATAAAACATAATGACAAGTTGAATAATATGAAATGATAAATGCATATAGGGCAGCACGGTGGTTTAGTGGTTAGCACCTTCGCCTCACTAGGGATTCCCAGTTCGAATCCCAATCTGGGTGGAGTTTCCATGTTCTCCCCGTGTCCACGTGGGTTTCCTCCGGGTTCTCCGGTTTCCTCCCACAGTCCAAAATCATGGATCGATGTCAATTGAATTCTCCAAATTGCCCCATATAAGAGTGTGATTGTGTGTCCAGTGATAGATTGGCGCCCTGTCCTGGGTGTATCTACCCAGTGCCGACACGTTCTCCCCTGGATGGGCATGAAGAACCCTCCCGTGACCCTACTAGAAGGTAAAGTGGAAGATAATGGATGGATGGAGTTTCCCAACACCTGCATCGCACATTGCACTAGGAAAACATGGATTGAGGTCATTTGAATTCTCCAAATTGCCCCATATAGAGTGTGTTTTGTGTGAGTGAGTGTGTGCCCAGTGATAGATTGGCGCCCTGTCCTGGGTGTGTCTGTCCAGTGCCCGAAACGTTCTCCCCTGGATGCCCCCCCCCCCCACGACCCTAGTAAAGGATAAAGCAGAAGATAATGTGTTGATGGATAAATAAATATGTATAAAGTTAAATATATTAAAAAATAAAACTTGTATTAAAACTACTTCACATTACTACATCTACTTTAAAACTTGTGACATACAGTATATGCATTTCAATCTGTTACATAAGCAGGTTATATTTAAGTAAGCAGACTACATCTTAATTAAAACTTGCACACATTGGGGGAAAAAAAACGTTCAGGTCACCAGACAAATCCAGAGCGCGCACAGACACATTAACCAGAGCATATAGTGGAAACTCGCTTAAAACGGGGGCACATGCTAATGGCACACTCTGGCCGAACTCCTCGTGAATTAGATCCATGGTGTTCTTGCTGTGAGGTGCAGTGCAACGAAAGTGCTACGCTACCTGAGCTACAGATTGTTAATGTTTGAAGTTTTGATTACGACTGCTGCTGTCCACAGAGGGAAGATGAGCTGTGGTTTCGATTGGTGTCACATGAGAGCATGTGTTGCCCTTGCATTGTTTTCAGGCAAAAGAAAAGAAAGGTAGAAGAAAAATCTTTCTCCAGAACACTGACAAATCTCAGTCGATCAAGTTGTTTTAAGGTAGAAATACAGGACGACCGAGGCGGGAATGGGATACAGATGCCAGCTCAGGCCACAAAGCTTCTGTATAGAGAATCTATACATACATACATACATACACACACATACATACACACATACATACATATATATATATATATATATATATATATATATATATATATATATGCATCAGCATCTTTCCGGGGTGTGGGAGATTGGAGTGCTATCAGGTGGTTGTGCAAACCACTCTGCAGTTGTCTTTGTAAAATCAAGCACTGATTTTTGGATGAGTGGTCTGACTTGCATTCTCTGTTCAGCTTCATCAGGTGGTTGATTATAGTATAATCAGGTTTTTTGTGTAGGACAGTCGAGTTCTATCAAACAAATCTCATCCAAACCAGCCTTAATGGACCTTTCTGTGTGAACTAGGACTCACTCATGTGTTCTTCAAACTATAGAACTTAACGAAACGACACCTGACTTCTATGATTATAGTGTGTGTGAGAGATATTATCATCCTAGTTAATCATTCATTCTTTCATTATCTTTCACTTTAACCATTTCTAGGGTTGCTGGAGGGTTCTCCATGCCTGCCCAAGGGAGAAAGTTTCGGCTGCTGGGGCCCCCACTGAACCTTGGTCATCCCAAGGTTTCTTCCTTAAAATTACAACATAACAGGATGTTTTTTCTTGCCACTGTCGCTTCGGCTTTCTCATTAAGGTTTTAAAGGCTTATAATACTGTAAAGCTGCTTTGTGACAATGTACCATTGTAAAAAGCCCTATATAAATAAATTACTTGGGCAGGGCGGGCCCAATCGCCGGGCTCACTAACACTACTACTACACACACACTATATGGGGCAATTTGGAGCATTTAATTTACCTTGAATCCATGTTTTTTGGACTGTGGGAGGAAACCGGACAACCTTGAAGAAACTCACATGGACACAGGAGAACATTGAAACTCAGATTGGGATTCGAATCTGGATTCCCAACACTGAGGTGAACGTGTGAACAACTATGCCACCATGCGTTCCCAGTCTAGTTCTATCCAACTTTATTGTTATAAGTATTAAATGCTTATAACTTAAAGTATTAATACTTATGAATACTTATAAATAAATATAACTATTAAAATCTTGTTTTAATTACACAGTTAATCTGTATGTTAAAAGTCGAGTGTGTGTGTGTGTTCCCTATACATATCCAGCGTAATGCTTTGATTACGCCACATTTGAAATACTCATCGGGACCCCGCAGAGGTTTATATACTCTCAACAATGACCATGTAGTGACCTGTGGCTTTATTTTAGTTCTTTTTAGCAAGCCGTCAACCGCAGCTTGATTTAGGGCTTCATTGTGTCTTTGCTATATTGCCATCCGTGGTGTGTTTAGGCAATTAACCGATCGGCGTGTCACAGGCCATTCCCTTTAAGAGCCAAGTGCAGTCTGATTTTGGTGGATTGCTATTTCAACAGCATGATTAGGTAAATAAAGTTACATGTAAATGAATCTTTACACCATTTGCAGGAAATGTCCTCACAAGCCCCGGGCTAAGCAACTAGTCGACATATTAAAATGTACTTTTGTTCTTATTTAGAAAAACAACATGTTCTTAATAAATTGTATAATCCAATGTATATGCTCTGCTCACAGATTTAGATCTATTATCAACAACAACGTATTCAACAATCAGGAAATATGACTATATACTTAGAGGTCACAAAGGTTGCTTAGCGGAACAAGGAACAAGGAACTGGAAAATCTTTTTAAATGTAATGTTTCTCTACAAAGATCAGAATTATCGAAGATGTTTTTATTGCATCCATCCATTATCTTCCAATTTATACTCTACTAGGGTCGCAGGGGGGTCTCATGCCCATCCAGGGGAGAACGTTTTGGGCGCTGGGCAGATACACCCAGGACAGGACGCCAATCCATCGCTGTGCACACACTCACTCACACAGAAAAACACACGAACACACTCTATATGGGGTAATTTGGAGAATTTAATTGAACTTGATCCATGTTTTTGGACTGTGGGAGGAAACCGGAGAACCCGGAGGAAACCCACACGGGGAGAACATGGAAACTCCACCCAGATAGGGTTTCGACCTGGTGCTGAGAGGCGAACGTGCTAACCACTAAGCCACAGTGCCGCCCGTGTGTGTGTGTGTGTGTGTGTGTGTGTGTGTGTGTGTGTGTGTATATATATATATATATGTGTATGTATATATATATATATATATATATATATATATATATATATATATATGTATATATATATATATATATATATATATATATGTGTGTATGTGTATATATATATATATATATATATATATATATATATATATATATATATATATATATATATATATATATATATATAAAAAATAACGAATGGTGTATTATCTAAATAAAATGCAAGTGTGCTTGCAGCTTGGCTGTGTGAAAGATGTATATAAATGCGATACAGTGTAAGAAAAAATTGGGTGTGGTTGGGTAATAGGGTGTGGTTTGAGTGAGGAGGAGGAAGGCAAATTTTGAAGAGTGATTGATAACTGAATGGAAAGTGTACTCAGTCTGTGGATTAAGCTGATGGGTGTCTCTGCAATCACTCAGAACATGGTGAGTTTGGGGTTTGTAGCTCCAAAATTGTCGGTGTTACATCACTTCCGACAAAATCCACAAAATTCGATATTATTTTCCCATTGGAAATGAACTAAGCCAACTTTGAAGTGTGATCACGAGTGGAGGAAGGGTGTAATAAGCCTACGAATTAAAAAAACGGTTAGGCTGCAGCCTTGTGTTTTGTTTTTGTAGCGCAAAAATTTGGCAAATATCACCATAATGCAAAGTGAATAGGAATTTGAGCTCCGAAAAATGGGAACATCCCGGGCACAGTTCGACCGGACGTGGTCTGCGAGAATGGTATCGATAGCTGGAAAATTGCAAGAGAAGAAAGTGAATAATAAAAATTGGATAACCATAGTGTGATTGCCATATATGCCAACTAATAATATGAATAACATGGACAGTAATGAGGATCACTTATGGACATGGGAAATAAAAAATGCCCCCTGTGGTCCGATCCAACAGACATAGCTACTGTAGAGCAAATTTCTAAAAAAAAACTTTAATGCCTAAGATACACAGAGAATTATTTTAGTATATTAGTTTGCTGACAACGGCGGCACGGTGGCTTAGTGGTTAGCACGTTCGCCTCTCAGCGCTAGGGATTCCCGGTTCGAATCCCCATCTGGGTGGAGTTTCCATGTTCTCCCCGTGTCCGCGTGGGTTTCCTCCGGGTTCTCCGGTTTCCTCCCACAGTCCAAAAACATGGATCAAGTTAATTGAGTTCCCTAAATTGCCCCATATAGAGTGTGTTTGAGTGTGTGAGTGTACCCAGCGATGGATTGGCGCCCTGTCCTGGGTGTATCTGCCCAGCGCCCGAGACGTTCTCCCCTGGATGGGCATGGGGAACCCCACCGCGACCCTAATAGAGGATAAAGCGGGAGATAATGAATGAATGAATGAATGAATAGTTTGCTGACAAGTCAGACCAGTCAGGGTAAGACACTGTCCTCTGTCTACCTCAGACAAACAAGAACCAACAATGGGGAGGTTCTTTTTAGCTGATTGAAGGCAGTGTAATGCTGTGGACTTTGCTCTGCTTGGAAACCTTGGGTCCTGCCAATTAATTCAAGTTGAAGTAATTTCTTTATATAGCACTTTTTACAATACATACATTGTTACAAAGTACCTGTACCAGTAAGCCTTTAAACACCCAAAGAGGAAGCCGAAGCGACAGTTGCAAGAAAAAACTCCCTGTTTATGTTGATATTTTAAGGAAGAAACCTTGGAAGGACCAAGACTCAGCAGCCGGGCAACAGTGTAGGACATTTAATGTACAGATTTGTGTGTTGATCAGGTGACCAAAAACTGATGCCCTGCATCCGAAACGTTCTCCCCTGGATGGGCATGGGGAATCCCCCCCACCCTCACACGACCATAATACAGAATTAAGTGGAAGATAATGAATTAATGAATAAATATAAACTTGAGTGTCTTATTGTTTTTATTTAACGGTTACAAACACACTATAATACAAGAAACAAGGTTCGATTCATAAATGTGTTTATTTAAAGCAACAACCCGATAAATTGGACTTTTGCGATGTAATCTAGTCCGTTTTTTTTAAATAAACCCTGACCAAGTTTCCGGTTTCTCGAACAAGCAAATACCGCCATCTAGTGGCCAAATTACAGGATGCTGTTTATAAAATATATCTGGAAAATATGATGTATTGTGTATATAGATCGTTATCTGCTGTACCACCAGTGGTACACGTACCACAGTAAGCATAGCATTCATGCTAGTAGCATTCATGCTTCTATTGGTCACGGCTATTTTGGCAGCAAATATTAGATATTGGCAAAGTGATCATAATGTTATCGGGGGGTTGTGCATGCCAGTGCACGCACGTGTGTGTGTGTGAGCTAAATTATAGAAAATTCCTATTTTCTTGACGCATCTCCCTGATGATTAAAACTGACAGTTGCCACTGCTACAAATGAAATAATCTGCCACATCTCCAGAGTGTAGCTTGTTTTGGTTTCGTGGGTTTTTTATATAAGCAGATCGCTCTGCTTCCCACCACTGGGGATGTGTTTACTTAAGTGGGAGAGACTGGCATGCGGACGCCTCACCGGAGGCAGTCCTGGCCTCTTTGTCATCCCTCGCTCCCCTGTCACTTTTATTCTCCGGGTGAGCCGCGGATCTCGGCGGCGGGTTTGTTATGTAAGCTCGACTCTTTGCTATGCAGCGATGTTGAGTCATGGTACGGCTCAGATGGCTTTTCAAATCTGCTCGTTTTCTTCCGTTCCCATAGGTTAATGGTTTACTTGGTGCCTTCAGCGCAGGAAGTCCAAAAAAAAAAAAAAAAAAAAAAAACGAAAACATAACAGGACTGTGGAGCAAAATGGAATATCCTTTTGTAAAGAGATGTATTTATCTAAGCTTGTACATTAGAGCTGGGGTAATTCATGGATTACTGAAATATGTCGATTTGCATAACTTGTCGACGCGTCAACAAAATGGTGATGCCTACCAAAAAGGTTTAGGTGGCAACAGTGGAAAAAAATTGCCCGTGTGTATCTAAAGTGCGGGAGAACTTCACACACAAACACAATGATGTGGTGCTCGGTCAGATTTGCAAAGTGGAGATTTGCAAATCTTTTCACAACTATACAACTGCTATGCTTGAGTATTTAAAGCACAAACATCCACACGGGGATGTTGGCACTGTAAATGCTTATGCATGGTAGCATAAGCATTTAGAGCACACACTCACTCACTCACTCACTCACACACACTCAATATGGTGCAACTCAGAGAATTCAATTTACCTTATATCAATGTTTTTGGACTGTGGGAGGAAACTGATGAACCCCGAGAAAACCCACACAGACACGGGGAGAACATGGAAACTCCACCAAGAGTGGGATTCAAACCTAAAGTAAGTCCCTAGCGCTGATTTTATATATATATATATATATATATATATATATATATATATATATATATATATATATATATATATATATATATATATATATATTTTTTTTTATATATATATATATATATATATATATATATATATATATATATATATATATATATATATCGGTAGTTTCCATGTTCTCCCCGTGTCCGCGTGGGTTTCCTCCGTGTTTAATGTTTTTGGACTGCAGGAGGAAACCAGAAATCAAGGTCAATCGAATGCTTCAAATTTCCACATATAGAGAGTGTTTTTGTGTGTGTGTGTGTTTGAGTGAGTGTGTGCTCAGCGATAGATTGGCGCCCTGTCCTGGGTGTATCTGCCCAGCAAATGTTCTCCCCTGAATGGGCATAGGGAACCCCCCTCCCACTTACTTACAAGGTGACTTACAAGGTGAGCACAGGGTTAATCACAACATCCCTGGAGCAATGAGGGTTAAGGGCCTTGCTCAAGGACCCACACTGGTAACTTCAGTGGACATGGGATTTGAACCCCCAACCTTCAGATTGATAGCCCAACGCCCTAACCACTGAGCTACATTGCCCATATATATTTATTAAACCCAATTTGTGGCAAGATCTCAAAACTGCTGTTCACAAATGCTCTCCATCCAATCTGACTGAGCTTGAGCTGTTTTGCAAGGAGGAATGGGCAAGAATTTCAGTCACTAGATGTGCAAAGCTGGTGGAGACATACCCTAAAAGACTTGCAGCTGTAATTGCAGCAAAAGGTGGCTCCACAAAGTATTGACTCAGGGGGGCTGAATACTTTTGCACGTCGCACTTTTCAGTTTTTTATTTGTAAAAAAAATGTTGATTCATGTATAATTTTCCTTCCACTTCACAATTGTATACCACTTTGTGTTGGTCTTTCACATTAAATTCCAGTGAAATATATTTATGTTTGTGGTTGTAATGTGACAAAATATGGAAAAGTTCAAGGGGTATGAATACTTTTGCAACCCACTGTATATATATATATATATATATATATATATATATATATATATATATATATATATATATATATATTTAGTCCAGTATTTCCATGTAGACTTGCATTCTCTTTTCTGATCATACATGGTCATGTGTTTTTGGAAAAAAAGAAAAGTGAGGGAGAGCGAGAGACCATAAAACAAAACTGAATTTACACTGACAGATGATTCATGTTCCTTTATTAAAGCAGCTTGGGGAGCGGTTCCTCACCACCTGAGACCCGTCAGACCTCTGCACCATCAACACCATGCGGGGCCTTCACCGGTGCCCCCATTCGTATTGATTTTTTTTGTTTTATTTTAACCATATGGATTTTAAATATTCTTACTTCTCTGAAGCTGGAAGTGAAAATGTGTTCTGACAAAACTAGGGCTGCAAATAATGATTATTTTAATAATTGATTATTATCAGTTGATTATTTTTGTGATTAGTGAATTCTTTATACAGAAACAGAACATTAAATTACATGAAAATTAATAATTACTATAATTAAATAATGATAGATTAAATTAAAATAAATGTTTTCATAAAATAAAATTAAGGGGCTAAGTGGTTACCATGTTCACCTCTCAGAACTGGGGATCCAGGTTCGAATCCCAGTCTGGGTGGTTTCTATGTTCTCTCTGTGTCCACATGGGTTTCCTTCGGGTTCTTCAGTTTCCTCCAACAGTCCAAAAACATGGTTCAAGGTCAGTTGAATTCTCCAAATTGCCCCATATAGAGTGTGTCTTTGAGTGTGTGCATAGCGATAGACTGGCGCCCTGTCCTGGGTGTCTATCAGCCCTGCACCTGAAACTCCCCTGGATGGTCCCCCCCTCAACCCTAGTAGAGGATCAAGCAGAAGATAATGGATGGATGGTATTCATAAAATAAATAAAAAAATTTGATGAATAAGTGCATTGATGATGATGCAAAAGCATACAAACAAACTCACTCCCATAGTGTGCAGTGTCTTCACTCATACTGTCACAAAATTAAAACGTGAAGCTTAATCTTTAATTACCGCCATTGTGTACAAGTTGTATGTATTCATAAAGCACATTTAAACATTAAGCTAATTAAGCCAAAATAAAAAGAAACACATGTTTCCATCACTGTCATTATCCATTTAACAACCATAAACAGCATGAAGCGTGCTCTGGTTCTCATAGTGTGAGTGCACCGTCACGTTGATTCACTTCAGAACTAAAGAAACTCGGGTTATTGTAGTGATTTTCTCTGCTGTTAAGCTCCTTCATCCTCATCAGTGACTCCAACATGTTTAGTTTCAGGTGTTGGATCATCGTCGTGCTGCTCCGTGCAGGTCAAATCATTTTTGCAGAGCTTGCATTTTACACGTTCTTTAGTTTTGTGAAGTGTGAAGTGCTCCTGCAGTTTTGTGTCAGGACATGTTTCATTTGTAGAATTTATTAAACTTTGTTAAGCTTGTTTTGCAGATTCCACCTCCGCCTCTTATTATTATTTTTTAGGCGTTGACGACGCGCTGCAGGTGTCGTTGTTTACGGCATTGCGAGTGACGCGTAAATCGTGCGACAAAACGAATCGATAATGAAATTCGTTGCCGACACTTAGTGAATTTCACCATTTGGTTTTCTCTCTGAACCCAATGACCTTCTTCTTTGTTGTTTTTAAGCATTTGTTTTGTATGTAAGGCTTAGTGTGCTTAGTGGCTTAGTGGTTAGCACGTTCACCTCTCAGCGCTAGGGATTCCCGGTTCGAATCCCCATCTGGGTGGAGTTTCCATGTTCTCCCCATGTCCGTGTGGGTTTCCTCCTCCGGTTTCCTCCCACAGTCCAAAAACATGGATCAAGTCAATTGAGTTCTGCCTCATGTAGAGTGTGTGTGTGGAGTGAGTGTGTGCCCAGCGATAGGTTGGCGCCCTGTCCTGGGTGTGTCTGCCCAGCGCCCGAAACGTTCTCCCCTGGATGGGCATGGAGAACCCCACCGCGACCCTAATAGAGGATAAAGCGGAAGATAATGAATGAATGAATGTTTTGTATGTAGACACAACCATCACCATTATGAGCGTTTACTATATATTATTTCTTCCTTTCCATTGCTTCTGAGGTGCCCCCCTCACTTTCACTCAACGTTTTTCCACAAGGCTTACTTACTCACAGTGGAAATTTCAATTAAACTGTGTGTTGCCGAGCTGCTAATCCTGATTGTGTGTGCGTTTGGGCGTGCGTTTGTTCCTGTTCGTGCATGTGGATTGCGACCCATTGGACACATGTTTTTGTTTTTATACTCACTGTCTGTTTTATCAGCTCCACTTATCACGTTTTTAATTTAATCCGCTTTATGCAAAATATGGGATTTCATTATCTTCCACTTAATCCTCTACTAGGGCCGAGGAGGGGAGCACTGCTATAGATCTATATAATAACTAAAGAGCACTACGGCTACGACAATTACTGGATGGAACCTGGATTTCTATTGCACTGACTCCCTCAATGGAGTTTTTAATTGTTAAATACAGGTCACCTGAT
The DNA here is from genome assembly GCA_019802505.1 of Corydoras sp. C115. Classification (NCBI taxonomy): domain Eukaryota; kingdom Metazoa; phylum Chordata; class Actinopteri; order Siluriformes; family Callichthyidae; genus Corydoras; species Corydoras sp. C115. The sequence goes on along the minus strand of JAFMOC010000121.1, from coordinate 616,309 downwards.
CATCACACAATCTGTACATGGCTGTCCTACAATGTTGATGTTGCCCGGCCGCTCAAGGTGGATGAGTCCCTCACTGAGTCTTGGTCCTCACAAGGTTTCTTTCTTAAAATAATACAACAGGGAGTTTTTTCTTGCCACTGTAGTGCTCTAGAAATAAATAACTTGAACTTGGAAAGAATTATTTCTTTAGTAGGGTAGAGAGCACATCTTGGAGTCTGGATTGTATTCTGTACTTCATTTTTAAATGCTCGGTGGCTTAGTGTTTAGCATGTTCGCCTCTCAGCGCTACGGATTCAGGTTCGAATCCCAATCAGGGTGAAGGTTCCATGTTCTCTCCCTGTGTTCACATGGGTTTCGTCGGGGTTCTCTGGTTTCCTCAACAGTCCAAAAACATGGATCAAGGTCAAATGAATTCTCCAAATTGCCCCATGTGTGTCTGTGTGATTGAGTGTGTGCCCAGTGATAGATTGGCGCCCTGTGCTGGGTGTATCTGCCCAACGCCTGAAACGTTCTACCCTGGATGGTCATGAGTAACCCCCCCCCCCCCCCCTCCCTGCGCGACCATAGTAGAGGATAAAGCGGAAACCGAATGGAATACAATGTACCATTACACCCCTTTCTTCATTCACTATCCGGGGGGTACCTCATACCCATCCAGGGGAGAACGTTTTGGGTGCTGGATAGATACACCCAAGACAGGGTGCCAATCTATCACTGAGCACACACTCACTCACACAGACACACTCTATATGGTTGGAATTTCATTCTTTCATCCATTATCTTCCACTCAATCCCCTACTAGGGTCGGGGGAAGAGGGTTTCCCCATGCCCAATTGCTGGGTGCCTATCTATTGCTGGGCACACACTCCCTCACACAGACACCAATTTAATTTATTGTTATTATTTCTTTGCAGCAACCACTTGCTCTCCGGGTAAATCCACGCTTTCAATAGACGCAGCAATTTTCGCAACACATCAACGCGAGTTATGCAAATCGACACATTGTCATAATCGAGATAAAGAACAAACTAACAAAATATGTAAAGGCAGACCATCTGCTGTCTGTAATTCTTTAAGTTCTTCACTGTTCTTGCTCAGCTCATTTATCTGTAGTGCATTTGCTTAATGACACCATAATTTCTATATAAGAACAAAAAAAAACATTTCTCTATAAGTACTTCTTTATTCTTTACTTATGATAATTATATTACTGACATCGTTTATGGTAATTGACACTTTAATGCTGTTAAACTATGTGCTGATTATTTATTTTTGTCAGTCTCCAGTTGGTTCTCTGTTCTCTGTTGGTCAGGAGCATCACAGAACAGGTATCATTTGGGTAGTGGATTGTTTGTCAGTTCTGCAGTGACACTGATGTGGTGAGGGGGTTTTAGTGCAGCAGTGCTGCTGTAGTTCCATTTAAACACCTCAGTGACACTGCTGGGAAAGGAATAATGCCCAATAAACCCACCCAATAATGCCTGCTCTGTGGGGTTACTATTGGGATCATAACCATTAGAACAGAGTAAAGGGGACTTACACAGTATGTACTGTGAACACAAACAGATGAACTACAGTCTGGAATTGTAGAACTACAAAGTCCATTAGAGACTGGGGAACAATTCGGGGCTGCCTTGTGACCTTAAGGTCCCGGTTTGATTCCCTGTCCCACCAAGTACCTTGGCTGACTTGCCCTAGGGCAAGGCACTTAATCCAATGCTACATGGACACGGGGAGAACATGGAACTGGGAATCCCTAGCGCCGATAGGTGAACGTACTAACCACTAAGCCACCGTGCCACTCATCGTCACAATCATATTTTATTATTTTATTTTACAATGAAGTCAGAAAAACATTATTCTCTTTTGCCTCCAATTATGAAATGCAGATTTAAAACCATAAATATTAAGTTATATTTACATTTTTATTTGGTCACATGCTTTTTAATCCAAAGCCAATTATAAGTATCCCAAGTTTAATGGTGGGAGTCAGAACACTGGGACAGCACCCCTGGAGCAATTAGGGTTTAGGGCCTTGCTCAAGGGCCCACAGTGTTAACTCCACTGGACCAGATTTGAACCCTCAAACTTTGGCTTGACAGTTCAACACCCTAACCACTGAACTACCACAACCCTGCGATTTTCGTGTTTAGTAATTATGCCAGTTGCGTACTCGGGCCTCGGCTCTCCCCATAAATGCTTTCTGGCAACCTTTTGAGACAAAGGGTCTTGAAACGGAAATGAGCCTTCACAGCTGGAAACATGACGTGGGCGCGGAGCCACAGAGGCAGCGCATACTAGTATTTATCAGCAGAGAGCAGACGCAGGCTTCAGGCTGAGTCTTGAGTCGTGACTTACCTCAGGGACACTGGGATACACCCCCATCATTTCCTCACCAATCATCTGTTTGACTATCAAGGCATTTAGGTAACACATTTTACTACACACTTAGGGCACCTGGGCAGAATACAGCTCACAAATACCTAATGCTGCTTCAGAGCTGTGCTCACCAGTTCTGTAAAACAAGACTTGTCTGTCCTTGAGATGATGAATTTTAAATTAAATTAAAAACCAGGCAATTTTCTGATGAAAGAGAACACGGTTGGATCTCAACAATATGGTGTCATTTCATGAACCACAACACGTAAAGTTTCTTAGAAAGTTATCGGTACTGAATAGAGTATTAAAAACAAACCGGAAATAACAAGTTCAAGTTCAGTAATTTATTTATATAGCACTTTTTACAATAGTACATGGTCACGAAGCAGCTTTACAGTGTTATAAGCCTTTAAACCCCCAAAGAGCCGAAGCGACAAAACTCCCTGTTATGTTGTTATTTTAAGGAAGAAATCTTGGGAGGACCAAGGCTCGGTGGGGGACTCATCCTCCCTGAGCGGCCGGACAGCAACCAGCCCTGACAAATTGCCTTATAATTATATATTAATAATAATAAAAATAAGTTAAGAGCTAAACATTCTAGCTTAATAAAACATGCATGTAAAAATACAGACCCTTTCCAAAAATGTAAATATTGTGGAAAAGTTGGTTAATTTCCATAATTCCATTCAAAAAGTTAAACTTTTATAGATTATATAATTTATATATGATTTCAAGTATTAATTTGTTATTAATATAATTAATTTGTTAATATTAATTTGTTTTTACCAAATTTGGGTTCCCAGTTCATAAAACCCACAAAAACAGGAATTCCAAAATTTGGAATACTGTGGAGAAATCAGCCCAAATTTTGCAAAGCATGAATGTTTTAAACAGAGTGGGACACACTGATCATGTACAGTTCAAATTAATATAAACAGCGAGTATTTTTTAAATAAATCTTGTTTTTTTTGTTATAGTCGTTTACCCAGCTGTAACATTTTTGACCATGACGCACACCTCTGACTGCATTACATTTGTATCAATGCGAGAAATCCAATACATTATTTTAAATCATAAAGTTTAAATTAATATAAACAGCGAGTATTCCCGATTCCACTAGATGGGAGTTTTTGATTGTTTGAGAAACTGGAAAACTGTTACTCAGTGAGCAGTGTTCACTTTAATAACTGGAATGGATTACTTCGCAGAAGACCAGTTTATCAATGATTTTGCTATTAAATAAATGCATTCTTAAAACATAAACCTTGTTTTTTTATTATAGTTGTTTGTCCAGCAGTGACATTATTGACAATAATGCACACCTCTGACCGCGTCACATTCGTATCAATGCATTAAATATATATAAACGAGTAATCCCGATTCCACTAGATGGCAGGTTTTGATTGTTTGCGAAACTGGTATACTGTTACTCAGCGATCTGTGTTCACTTTAAAAACCAGACTAGATTGATGATTTTGCGACACATTTTTAATTAGACCTTGTTTTTTATTATGGTGTGTTTGTAACCATTTTCTAAAAAGTGTAGTAGCACTCCGCTTTGTGTCGTGCCTAACAACGCCTCTTTCCCGTGATTTTGTCACACTGATGTACACCCTCTCGTGCCTTATTCCTTTATTAAACATCTTCAAATTTTACTGTGCCATCTTTTCGTAGACAACTGCACCTGTTCATTCACAGTTTTGAAACATTAAGAACACATTTAAAAGTTTTAGAATCCCCCCAAAACACGCCGTTCTGCATGATCAATAATCCACCGGGTCCCTTACAGTGAAGGTTCTGACAGTCCAATTTAACAGCTTGTTCCTATCCTGGGGAATCAGAAACGAAGAGGTACACACTATTCCACTAAGTGGACAGACGTCGGCTTTATGACAGGACTGTAAAAGTCTGAGTGCCTCCACATGCACTCACAGAAGCAGCATTCGTCTACCTTTCGGCGAAATGCGCAAGAGGAACTAGCAAACGACTTGCAAACCAGATGAAAACAGAAACGTGACATCCAAAAATGCCTATATTCTCATATTTATCAAGTAAAACTTTATTTTCAAACTCAAAAATATAAATAAACCCAAGTATGTAGGTGGTAGAAGTATGTCTATATTCAGAAAGGTGGCTTTCGCGTTCTTTGTTGCGTTTTTTATACTTTGCCAATGATGAGGACCATACGGAACTGACGTAACGCCACATTCATCCATCATCTTCCGCTTTATCCTCTACAAGGGTCACTGGGCACACACTCACTCACACAAACACACTCTATATGGGGCAATTTGGAGAATTAAATTGACTTGATCCATATTTTTGGACTATGGAAGGGAACCGGAGAACCCGGAGGAAACCCACGCGGACACCGGACCGAACCGGGAATCCATAGCGCCGAGAGGAGAAGCCACCGTGCCACCCCTCGTAACGCCACAATACTGTTTAAATATGTCGGGGACTGTGACTGACAATTTGAAGTCGAGTAGCCATCTTAAGCAGGTATTGCTCAAATCCAAGTTCGAGTAATTTATTTATGTAGTGCTTTTTACAACAGTACATTGTCACGAAGCAGCTTTACAGGTTTATAAGCCTTTAAATCCCCGAAAAGCAAGCCGACGCGACAGTGGCAAGACAAAACTCCATGCTATGTTGTTCTTTTAAGGAAGAAAAGGAGGACCATGGTTTCCAATTTATTGAATCACAATATCCCTTTGTCATTTATTGAGTCACAAACACACTTATATCCAAACGTCTCTCTTCTCCCCTTATGTCCCCATGTGGGCCAGGAAAGCCCATGGGAACCTTCTCCATTGGGGGGGCAACCCGCCAACCTGCTCTTTGGCGCCTAAACTCTTGCTCTTTGGCTCCATAACAAAAAATAAATGGACACCCTGTGTCGCCACACAGCCCACACAAAAATTCCGAAAACCTACGTGCCAACGGCGCCCATAACGCGGAACCCCCAAAAACCAAATCACGTTCATCGCAAACAGTCCCAGGCATCTTACACATCATGAAATGCCACAATACTGTTTAAATGTGAAGGTTTACACTGAAAAAAGTTTATTTTGTAAATTATTTTATTTTGTAATTATTGAGAGTTTTATTGGTACATAAAGCCTAGAATAGTTTGTGTTGTTATACATGTCACCCTCTGGATTTAACTAAACGAATAGGTACGAGTCGCTCATTAGATAATTACAGCATGTGTGATTATGTTTTAGCTAAAACAAGCAATTTAACAGAAAATGATGCAGGGAGAAGCTTCTCATTTGGTTTCTTAGGAAAAAATGCATCCTGTGGTCATGGAAACGATAATCGGTGTCAGAAGGTCAAATTATTGACACACACCAAGCAGAGAAAACAGCTAAGGAGATGCTGAAATGACTAAAATCCTGAAAAAAATGGGGGAGAGGGGGGGGACATGTTTTGGAAGGGATTAGGGCTGCAACAACGAATCGATAAAATTGCTAAAAATCGATTATGGAAACTGTTGGCAACGAATTTTATTATTGATTAGTTGTGCAGCCCAATTTACGCGTTACTTGCATTGTCGTAACCGCTTACATCACCTACAGCGCTGAAAAAATAATAATAAGAGGTGGAATCTGCGAAACAAGTTTAACCAAGTTTATTAAATTCTACAAATGAAACACGGCAGACGCAGAAAAAAAGCTTCGGCTTAAATCATCAAAAGTGTGGGAGCACTTCACGTTTCACACAACAAAAGAATGTTGCAAGCTCAGCAAAAATGATTCGACCTGCATGGAGCACCACAGTGATGATACACCACCTGAAACTAAACATGTTGAGGATGAAGGAGCTCAACACCAGATAAATCACTACAATATCCCGAGTTTCTTTCTGAAATGAATCAACTTGACCGTGTACTCACTCTATGAGAACCGAAGCACGCTTCATGCTGTTTATGGTTGTTAACTGGATAATGACAGTGATGGTGAACGTGTGTTACTTTTTATTTTGGTTTAATTAGCTTAAGCTGTGGTATCTGGGTGGAATTTCCATGTTCTACCCGTGTCCGCGTGGGTTTCCTCCATGTTCTCCGGTTTCCTCCCACAGTCCAAAAACATGGCTCAAGGTCAATTGAATTGTCGAAATTACCCCATATAGAGTGTGTTTGTGTGAGTGAGTGTGTGCCCAGCGAAAGATTGGCGCCCTGTCCTGGGAGTATCTGCCCAGTGCCCGAAAGTTCTCCCCTGGATGGGCATGGGGAACCCTCTCCACAACCCTAGTAGAGGATAAAGCTGAAGATAATGGATGGATAGCTTAAGCAGTGTTTAAATGTACTTAAGAAAATACATACGTCTTGTACACAATGGTGGTAATTAATGATCAAGCTTCACGTTTTAATTTTCTGACAGTATGAGTGAAGACACGGCACTCTATGAGAGTGAGGGAGGATGAATTGCACTTAGATGGGGATTAGGTAACATATTGGAGCTACTCAAATAATGTAATTTAGTATTTTTTTATACACAATGCTACATATTGTGTCAGTGTGTGTGTAATATGTGTTTAATTGCTCTTTGGGCTACTTAGATGCCTTAAGCTTGTACTGTAAATAAAACCCAGATATTTATTGACCTGTTTAATTAAGATATGGAAATGATTGTTTTTATCCGATTCATCGATTAATGGGAGAAATTATTGACCGATTAATCTATTATCAAAATAATCGTTAGTTGCAGCCCTAGAAGGGATGTGGTCGAGAAAAAAAAAATTGTGATTGTTGATTATTATCATTTAATCGTAAAATTAAATGGTAAAATCTGATTATGGAAAGACACCAGTAGGACTTAACTGTGACCATTAAGTATTTTTCACTTATATTCCGTTACTGGTCTGATTCTTGCTACAATCTATCTTATTGCACTTTATTTGAAGTTTTTTGTGGAGTAACTGTTCTGTTTACAGTGCGCTGATCACAACTGCTATAATGTGATAAATGTGTGAATAGAATATCATAAAATTTTGTATATTTTCTATAATAGAATTATGTAAAACAACATTGATTATTGGATCGTATTTAATGGCATTGAATCGTATAGTGGGGAATAATTAAGTATAGAAAATAATGAAATTCTTGGCTTGAAGAAGCGATATAGCATTGTCATTAAGGCTCCCAATTTGCACTCCTATAAGGTGGCAATTAATGTCATGACTGTTGATGTCACCCTAGGGTTGTGTTCAGTCAGTGGGGCATTTGTGTTTTCTATTGCCAAGATAGCTATACACCAGAAAAAACTCTAATAGAGTAACACTGGTTTTATTCTGTATGATATAACAATTTGTCATGAGATGGGCGTGGTGGCTCAGTGGGTTGGGCTGTCAATCATAAGGTTGTGGATTCAAATCCTACGTCCATTGAAGTTACCAATGTGAGTCCTTGAGCAAGACCCTCAACCCTAATTGCTGTATGAACCCTGGGTTCTGACCCCAATCAAGTTGGGATATTTAGGATTATTTGAAATGGGTGTGGTTGCTCAGTGGTGTGGGTTCAAATCCCAGGTCCACTGAAGTTACCAATGTGGGTACTTGAGCAAGGCCCATAACCCTCATTGCTCCAGGGGCCTGGTACCAACCCTCTGCTCTGAGCCTATCCAAGTTGGGGTATTTGTAAGTTGCTTTGGATAAAAGCATCTGCTAAAATGACCAAATTCTAATGACTAAACACAACCTAGAATGATATCAGTCCTAGTCCTAGCAACAGGTCCCAAATTGTTGCGCCATGAAGGTTAAAACAAGAATTTGAAGACTGGTTTCATGTACGATGGATGGATTGTCAGCGAGGACTCTACTCCTCTTACTTATTTTGCAGTCTGTACTAATCTGGTTGACTCTTTCCATAAACAATAAGCAGAATGTTGTAACTATTGGGCAGCATGGTGGCATAGTGGTTAGCATGTTTGCCTCTCAGCGCTAGGGATTCCCGGTTCGAATCCCAATCTGGGTGAAGTTTCCATGTTCTCCCAGTGTCCTAGTAGGTTTCCTCCAGGTTCTATGGTTTCCTCCCACAGTCCAAAAAACTTGGATCAAGGTCAATTGACTTCTGCAAATTTCCCCATATAGAGTGTGTTTGTGTGTGTGTGTGTCTTTGTGAGTGTGGGCCCAGTGATAAATTGGCGCCCTGTCCTGGGTGTATCTGCCCAGAACCCGAAACGTTCTCCTCTGGATGGGCCTAATAGAGGATAAAGCAGAAGATAATGTAGCCATTTGACTTTTTAAACTTTATCCTGTCATGCCTCAACACGGAGCAAGCACACTTGCAGTTGCCTCTGATTTAATAATGGGCGTTTCTGTATCCTGTGTTGAGGTTTATTTTCATGATAATGCAAAAATGTATAGCGTCTGTTGCGTAATTTAGAGTGTGGTACCGGATTTATCATCATTCAGAGACTTAACGAGGTTCCTGACAGCTACTGTCACTTGAAATGATTTACTTTAAGGGAAACTATTGAAGACGAAACAAAGGCAGCCCAGTTTAGAGGGACTTCTTTCTGTTCTGGCTCACCCACGCTGATGCATGCTATATTCAGTCGTGTCTCGGGGTGCAGATGTCGGTCCTGTTCTGAGACTTCTAGACTGATCTGTGCCTCATTTAGTTCAGCTCACAGCTGTTGGTTGGCATGTGATCATTTTTCTTCCCATCCATCCATTATCTTCCACTTTATCCTGTACTTGGGTCGTGGGGGGGGTTCCCCATGCCCATCCAGGGGAGAACGTTTCGGGCGCTGGGTATATACACCCAGGACAAGGGGGCCAATCTATCACTGGGCACACACTCACTCTCTCTCTCACACACACACACACACACACACACACACACACACACATAGACACACACTATATGGGGCAATTTGGAGAATTCAATTGATCTTGTTGATCCATCTTTTTGGATCCATCTTTTTGGGATTCAAACCAGGAATCCCTAGCGCTGAGAGAACATGCTAACCACTAAGCCACCGTGCTCCCTTCATTTCTCTTCACAAGTATGTAAATTGGTCTGAACCAGTAACAGCACCACAACTACAACACTTTACTGTTCAAGACAGGCGGATACCCTGTTCTTGAATGTTCAGTCAGGACCTTTCTTGACTGAACATGCTACTCAGCTGTTAGTCCAAGCCCTCATCCTATCCCAGCTCGATTATTGCTGGTCTCCCAGCTTCCACAATCAGACCTCTACAAATGATTCAGAACTCTGCAGCCCAACTTGTGTTCAAGCAGCCCAAGTATACTCATGTTCAAGTTCAAGTTATTTATTTATATAGCACTTTTTACAACAATACATTGTCACAAAGCAGCTTTACATAATGAAAAGCCTTTAAACCTTTAAACCCCCAAAGAGCAAGCTGAAGCGGCAGTGGCAAGAAAAAACTCCCTGTTATGTTGTTATTCAAGGAAGAAACCTTGGGAGGACTAAGACTCATCCTCCTTGAGCGGCCAGGCAGCAACAACAGTGTCACTCCAGTACTCCTCTCAATCCATTGGCTTCCTGTAGCTGCTGTATTCAGTACAAGTCACTGACTCTGACCTACAGGACAATCTCTAGATCTGCCCCCTCTTACCTTTTACTTCATATTTGTGAAATACACTAGGACTGGTGCATTCCGCTCTAGTGATGAATGTCGCTGGTAGTGCTAATTCTTATTCTGTAGCGTTCACCACTATGGAATGGTGGAACCATCTTAACACTCTCTGTAATGCGGAGTCACATGATGGCTTTAAAATAAACGACTCGGAACACACCTCTTCCACAAACACCGGATATAAAAAAATAAAGGGTCAAGATTAATAATTCTAGTGTAGCTGTTTTTCTGTAACATCTGGCCTGTGGTGTCCATCTATCCATCCATTATCTTCTGCTTTATCCTCTACAAGGGTCGTCGGGGGGGGGGGGGCCATGCCCATGCCCATGCCTATCAAGGTGAGAACGTTTCGGGCGCTGGGCAGATATACCCAGGAGAGGGCGCTAATTTATCACTCACATAGACACGCACACATACACACTCTATATGGGGCAAATTGGAGAATTCAATTGACCTTGATCCATGTTTTTGGACTGTGATAGGAAACCCCATGTGTAAGTAATTTTTTTTTTTACATTTTTACACGATTCAGACCAGAGCAGATGAACTGTAGTTATAAAAATACTCCTAGTCACAAAACATATAGAAACCAAGCAGTGTGGATTCATCTGTATGTGAGGCGTCATCTGAAAAAGGAAGGGAGAATAAAAATCTGATCCTCGTTCAGTTTGTTTCATGCTATGTTAGTTTTATTACTCATTTTTTATTTTTATTTATTTTTTTTGCTGAAATGTTGTCAGCACCAAAATAACACTGGTAATTTCACCGCGAGATAAATGTGTCCCACTGTTGAGAGTGGTGTTTGGATAATGAGGTTTTTGTGGAGACTGATCGTAATGCCTTATGATAGGATTTTGCAGCTTTGGCTGTGGAGCAGGCAAAGCCTCACGGTCACCTGCTATTATTTTAGATTCGACAAGCACTGATTTTTGGATCAGTTAGCTTTAATGTTTAATGGTGTCAGGGTTTTTGGTATAGATTCTTAAGCATGCGCCGGCAAATATATCGCTCAAACATCCATCCATCCATTATCTTCCCCTTTATCCTCTACTAGGGTCGTGGGGGGGAGGGGGGGGTTCCCCATGCCTATCCACTGGAGAATGTTTTGGGCGCTGGGCAGATACACCCATGACAGAGCGCCAATCTATTGCTGGGCACACACTCACTAACACAAACACACACACACACACACACACACACACACACCCTCTATGGGGCAATTTGGAGTATTCATGTTTTTGGATTGTGGAAGGAAACCAGAGAACCCGGAGGAAACCCATGCAGACACGGGGAGGACATTGAAACTCCACTTATAGATTTGCATTATATTCTCTTAAGGCCCAGAATCGATATTGTTATGAATTTTAACAAACCATCCATTATCTTCCACTTTATCCTCTACTAGGGTCACGGGGGGTTCCCCATGCCCATCCAGGGGAGAACGTTTCAGGTGCTGGGCAGATACACCTAGGACAGGACACCAATATATCAATCTGAGCACACACTCACACAAACGCACACAAACAATTGACCTTGATCCATGATTTTGGACTGTGTGAGGAAACCGGAGAACCCGGAGGAAACCCACGCGGACACGGGGAAAACATGGGAACTCCACCCAGATTGGGATTCGAACCTGGAATCCCTAGAGCTGGGAAGAGAACATGCAAACCACTAAGCCACCCCCGAGCTCAGTATATACAAAATAAAATAAAATAGAATAAAGAACTATTCAATTATGTACATGGCATATAATACAGAGGGGAAGACGATATGGAAAACAGATTGCATCGCAATAAAGTATTAAACATATGATAAGAAATTAAAATTAGAAATAATTCCTCGCTTAAATGCATTGCGCTTGCAGCATTCCTTTCTTCTTATTATTTTTTTTTACTTTACTCTGAATGGCTGGCCTCTACCCCGGACTCCCACAGAACAATTAAGGGAAATGACTAAACAAACACACACACAAACACACAAAAGAGGAATTTCCTTTTTGTCTCTCAGTAGATATTTCGACAGTGTTTGCGATCCGGCTCATTCCTCGTGCTTGAATCAATGCCCTCCTACCCGAGTGTTGAGATCATAGGATGAGGATGTTGTGGTGTGAGCCGAACCACAGCGAGGGTGGCATCAGGCCACACGGCTGTATTTCAGTAATAAATCCACTACTTCACCCCCCACCCCCACCCCCACTCCCTCCTTCCTCTTGCTGCAGGTGGTGTTTGTGTAAGTGCTGCTGATGTAAGATCATGAGCCGAGTGTGCTGCTATCTGCTCCTGGTGTTGACTTTCTACTGTTTGCTGAGCGAGGACAGGGTGTGTGTTTGGTTATTGGGTGGAAGGTTTGCCTGTTGGCACTCTGGACTGACTGAATTTGGAAAGGAGACTGGGAAACGAAAAGTAGCTGTGGAATCGACTAGGTTTGGAGGAAGTTCCGCTTAATTAGAAATAACTCTCATCCCACACGCAGCTACTACTAATAATACATTTTATTTATATAGCGCTTTCCCTGTGCCCTCAAAGCCACTAGAACAAATAAAATAGTATAACGTTTAATAAAATAGTAGAAACACTATATATACATATTAACTAGGGGTGTAGTAGCATGTAGTGGCCACATGTTTTTTTTTTTTTTTTAATACTGCTCCTGTGCTGCTGTCAATCACAGGAACCCAACCTCCTCCCACACAGTAAATTTCAATAAGGCAGTGTGCGTCAACTAACAATTAGTATATCTACTAATTATCAATTACAATAACTATAATTAAATAATGATAGATTAAATGAAATAAGATGTATTCATAAATTAAAATTATATAAATTGAAAAATAAGTATTTAAGTAAAATATTGATAATACAATGAGATACAGATCCCATAATGCAGTGCAACTACTGATTTACCATCCATTATCTTCCACTTAATCCTCTACTAGGGTTGTGGGGGGGTTCCCCATGCCCATCCAGGGGAGAACATGGAAACTCCACCCAGATTGGGATTCAAACCGGGAATCCCTAGTGCTGAGAGGAGAACATGCTAACCACCAAGCCACCGTGCCGCTCTTACCTGGGAACATTTTCACGTGATTCAAGTCAAGCGTCCATTACTTTATATTATATTACTTTATTTTGTAATATACTTTATATATTAATTTATATAAACTTTTACTTTTACTAATGCGTTCAATAAAAGTTTCGCCCTGTGACCTAAATTGTGCTTTGAGTTATGGCCCCCAGTGCAATTGAGTTTGTCAACCCTGTGTTGGTGGATTTCATTTGGACTGACAGTCCTGAAGGACGCCCTCAATGGACTTGTATAGTTTTTAATTGTTAAAAACAGGTCACCTGATCATCACACATACTGTATATTAGTGTCCTACACTATTGATGCTGCCCTGCTCAAGGAGGATGAGTCACCCACTGAGCCTTGGTCCTCCCAATGTTTCTTCCTTAAAATCTCAACATAACAGAGAGTTTTGTCTTACCACTGTCGCTTCGGCTTGCTCTTTGGGGGTTTAAAGGCTTATAACACTGTAAAGCTGCAATACACTATATTAAAAAGTACTATATAAATAAATGACATGAACTTTGAACTTGTGAGTTTGTTCTTATAGTGAGAAAAGAAATGGTCTCACAAATATCTGGCGTGGTCTATGAATCAGTGTTTATTGCAGTGTTCCAAAAGTCTTTAGGTGCTGTTGGATGCTCATTCACCAATCAGTTTACAACGTAGTAAATTTTGTATGAGGAACGAGGCAGTATGAAGCAGCTATGTGCCTTGTGGCAGGATTTATTTTCCAACTGGTATTCCTTCTGATATACGTTCTGCCAAAATACTGCCATAAAGAGAGGAACCTGGTTGGCCACTGTTCTTGGGTAACCTCCATTGTACGAACATCCATCATACATCAAAAGTCCCAGGTCCTGCCAAGAAAACATATCTTACACTTTCCAGCAGCCAAATTCTGATCCCGACAATATCGGATTGATTAATTTGGTACTTCTCTGTGCCAAATTCTGACTGACCCATCAGCATGGTGCGAGGAGAAAATGGATCGTTGACCAGATGATGGTTTTTGGCGGCTTAGCATTCCGGTGTTTGCACCTTTTGCTCGCTGGATTATTGCTGTTCTGTTTCCTGTGCACAGCAATAGTTTACTACGTAGTAAATTCTGTATAAGGTATGTCCCTTGTGGCAGGATTTATTGTCCAACTGAAAGTGACCTTCTGATATAATTTTTTTTTTTCAGTCTGCCAAACGGTTGCCATAAACAGATGAACCTGCTTGGTTATGGTTCTTGGGTAAACTCCATTGTATGAACATCCATCTATAAGCATCACAAGTCTCAGGTCCTGCCAAGAAAACATATCTCACACTTTCCAGCAGCCAGATGCTGATCCCTACAAAACAGCATGGCACAAGGAAAAATGGATCATTGACCAGATGATGGTTTTTGGCGGCTTAGCGTTCCAGTGTTTGCACTTTTTGCTCACTGGATTATTGCTGTTCTGTTTCCTATGAACAGACATAGCACTCGAACTGTATTTTTTTTTGCTGTAATAGGCCATCTGTGCAAAGGAGAGAGAAGTGTGTTTTGGAGATAGTATTCAGCTTTTAATTTGCTTCACTGTGCATGGCACTTTTGATGGACCGAGTCTTGACGTACTGCTCTGATTTTCTTTCTGTGATGAGTTATTCAAACACATTGGATTTCTGCTTGCTGGATGTTCGTAACACAATCTTGCTGTTCTCTCTTTTTAATGTCTTGGGTATTTAGCTTCTTTAATGTTACCACATAGCATTTATACCGCACTGCTTTCCAAAGCAGTGCGTTTAGCCGCTAACGCTAGCACTTTCTGCTCATACACTGTTGATGCTGCCGGCCGCTCAAGGAGGATGAGTCCCCCACTGAGTCTTGGTCCTCCCAAGGTTTCAGGGAGTTTTTTTTTCTTGCCACTGTCACTTCGGATTGCTCTTTGGGGGTTTAAAGGCTTATAACACTGTAAAGCTGCTTTGTGACCATGTACTATTGTAAAATGTGCTCTATAAATAAATAACTTTTTGGAACATAGGATTTTCATGACATTTCATGGACCAAGTTTACCTTAAGTGGTAAATTTTTTTTTTTAATTTAAATATTACATTTAAAAAAGAAATAATACATTTATTCATTCATTATCTCCCGCTTTATCCTCTATTAGGGTCGTGGTGGGGTTCCCCATGCCCATCCAGGGGAGAACGTTTCGGGCGCTGGGCAGATAGACCCAGGACAGGGTGCCAATCCATTGCTGGGCACACACTCACACACACAGACATACTCTATATGGGGCAATTTGGAGAACTCTATTGACTTGAGTTTCGGGCGCTTGGCAGATACACCCAGGACAGGGCACCAATCTATCGCTGGGCACACACTCACTCACACAGACTCTATATGGGGCAATTTGGAGAATTAAATTCTTGAATCCATGTTTTTGGACTGTGGGAGGAAACCGGAGTGCCAGGAGGAAACCCACGCGGACATGGGGAGAACATGGAAACTCCACGCAGATGGGGATTCGAACCGGGAATCCCTAGCTCTGAGAGGCGAATGTGCTAACCACTAAGCCACCGTGCCGCCCAGAAATAATACAATTTTTTTTAAATATTTTAAAATTACGTAAATGGAATTCTACAAATTGGCCCATATAGAGTGTTTGTGTGAGTGAGTGTGTGTCCAGTGATAGGTTGGCGCCCTGTCCTGGGTGTGTATGCGCAGAGCCCGAAATGTTCCCTGGATAGGCATGGGGAACCCCCCCCCCCCACGACCCTAGTAGAGGATAAAGCGGAAGATAATGGATGGATGATTTTACTGGGGTGGCATGGTTCCTTAGTGGTTAGCTCCTTCACCTTTCTACACTGGGGATTCCCAGTTCGAATCCTAATCTGTGCCCGCAAAGGTTTCCTCCTGGCTCTCCGGTTTCCTCCCACAGTCCAAAAACATGCATTCAAGAATTTAGAGACAGAGTTAGTTTTTTTATCTTTACTATTTTGTAACTATTGTGCAAAACATTTCAGACACTGAACAATTTGCCAGCGCATTGCAGTGCAGCACCACATACAAACACATTCACAACACACAGATGCATCCTTAACTGGGGCAATTTGTTTTCCTTATTTACCCACAGGCATGTTTTGGACTGAAAACACAGCACCCAAAGGAGATGCCGACAAAGCAGAAATATGCAATACGCAGAGAAAAACTGTATGGGAAGCTTTTTCTAAAAAGTCTTGAGTTTCAATTAGTTTACTGCGTATTTAATCTGTTTACCTTTTTTTTTTTAATTTATTATTAAAAGAAAACCATAGGTTGCTCTTTAATCTATTCTTCCACAGCCATTTAGTAACTTAATACTGTGAATAATACCCATCTTGGGGCAAGTTTTTAAGATAAGTAGCTTAATTCTTTGTGCATAATGAACATGGTGATGTGATAATTACCTGATCAGCATATTTGCCTTAATCACCTTGGCTGATTCAGCGCAGACTTTAAAAGTATTTTAAAGACATCATGCACTAATTAACGATGACTGTGTACTTTAAATGGCGGCAAAGTGGATCCTGAGGACCTGGCGGCTAGATATTTGGCTGTTTTTATTTCTCTAAAGGAACTTGAAAGCCGTTCAGGTGCAGTGACCTGGAGAGTAAAGTCAAGTATAAAAGGTATGGCAACAAAGGCTTTGGATTTTCTGGCTCGATTCATTTTTAATAGCCTTAAAAAAGGAACTTTTCTTTAAGGTGGTTGGAGTTCTTAGCTTTATCCACAGTAATTATAAGAATAATGGGAATGATTTGAAGCAATTTTTAACCCTAAAATGTAACCTTGGCCATCCACCATGCCATTATGTGATAATTAATATAAATTATCCATCTATCTATCCATTACCTTCCCCTTTATCATCTACTTTTTTTTTTTTTTGGGGGGGGCAGTTTCGGCCAAGCTGCAGGACCCAGGACAGGGTGCCAGTCTATCGCTGGGTGCCAGTCTATCCCTCACTCACACACACACACTGTATATGGGGCAATTTGGAGAATTCATGTTTTTGGACTGTGGGAGGAAACCAAAGAATCTGGAGGAAACCCACGTGGACACGGGGAGAACATGGAAATTCCACCCAGATCAGGATTCGAACCTGAATCCCCAGCACTGAGAGGCGAACGTGCTAACCACTAAGACACATGCAGCCCTGATTAATATAAAATTTTTTGTAAATGCGGACAAAGACGTAAAAACACAGACATTATTTATTTATTTTTTAAAATAAATCTGCTCTCACTCTCATGGAAGGCAGTCACACTTTTCCCCCCTCCGTCCTTTATCAAATCCTGCTCGATCGTGTGTTTGGCGACTCTGTCTGTGGAGGATGATGTTTATCTATTTGGACTTATTATCATGGGTATTCTGCTGATTGGATTGGAGGTTGCCCTGGTGTATCGGGAAATTAAGTTGTGTTGGGTTAGTGGCCAAGAGCCTTCAGAAACTACCCAAGGTGATTGATGTATTGGGTAGAGCCATTGGAACTCAGACTGTGACTTTCAATCGCAACTTGAAAAAAAAAGAAGCTTTTGGCTCTGTGAACGAGTTGGAGCATTGTGAGATCGGGAATACACGGGCTGTTTCGCTGCTATAATAGCTGTGGGGCGCCCACCAAGACAAGACCAAGTATTTTCTGCTTTTGACTCCCTGCTATCAGCTGGCCTTGAGGGGCAAGCTGCTTAGGGAAATTCCCCCAGAAGAACCTTTGCTATGGTTTATCCTGGCAAGCTTGCCCAACCCGATCATTCCTACGGACATTGCCCCTCCTCTTCCTGACTCCTTGAACAACTCCTTTGACAGTTTTCTCGTCTAAGTCTTTATGTATTTGCTGTGTGCTAAAGGATAAAGTTTTCTTCAGGCGCCCAAATTTACTACCAACCTCTAACTCATGGTGGCGGCCCAAATTAGCACAACTCCCTCCCTGTCTGTCTTGGACAGGAGGAGTGGATCTATCTGTTCTCTGTATGTACTAGCTATGTGGTGGAATTGACAATCAAGCATCCTTGTGGTTGTACACATGCATATAGGCCTGGCTGATGGCATAATGGTTAGTTTTTCCACTTCCAGTCACAAATGAGCTGAGCAAACAGAGGAGTCTTTTGTGTGAAATCTGCATGTCCTCCCCATACCCGAGTATGTTTACTCAGGAGACTCAATTGTTAAATACAGGTCACCTGATCACCACACAATCTGTACATTAGTGTCTTACACTGTTGATGCTGCCTGTCCGCTCAAGGAGGATGAGTCCCCCACTAAGTCTTGGTCCTCCCAAGGTTTCTTCCTTAAAATAACAACATAACAGAGTTTTGTCTTGCCACTGTCGCTTTGGATTGCTCTTTGGGGGCTTAAAGGCTTATAATGTTGCTTTGTGACAATGTACTATAGTAATGCTGCTTTGTGACAATGTACTATAGTAAAAAGCACTATATAAATTAATTACTCACTTACCCATCCAGGGGAGAACGTTTCGGGCACTAGGCAGATACAGGGCCAGATTCACCCAAAACAGCGCATATATATATATGTGTGTGTGTGTGTGTGTGTGTGTGTATATGTATATGTATGTATATATATATATATATATATATATATATATATATATATATATATATATATATAAAAACAAAGCTATAAACAACTGCATTAGTCCGCAGAAAGTGCTAGCGTTAGCAGTTAAACATGTTAGCAACAGCGCCACGATTCGGAAGCTAAATAATCAAGACAACTTTAAAAGTAACTAACAGAGCTAGACACTGCTCGTACTTATATTCTATTCAAACAGCAGAGAAGCCACAACACAAAATGGATCCCCCAAGGCTTTCAGAAAAGTGTTTTTCATATTTATTTGCGCTCCTGATTGTAGCCGCCATTAAACAAGCAAAATTTCTCAATTTAATTCTCTGATTTACTGCATTATCCTCTCTAACGCTGCTCCTTCTTCTTTATTCAGTGTTTAGCTAATCTGGCCATCGCTGCGCTCTCACATGGTGAATGTGTTTACATGCAGCAGCTGACGGATCTACCTCATTTTGTCCGCAGGCTTTCTAGCATCATGCTAATAGCGCTCAACTCTCACGACCCTGCCTCTCATAAGCTGAATTCGGGCCCACTGGTCCAAAGATGGGTGTATAAATAAGACGTTATGTCCTTTATTATTACCAAAGAGCTGGATGATGAATTAGGACTGCACGGTGGCTTAGTGGTTAGCATGTTCTCCACTCAGCGCTAGGGATTCCCGGTTCGAATCCCAATCTGGGTGGAGTTTCCATGTTCTCCCCGTGTCCGCGTGGGTTTCCTCTGGGTACTCTGGTTTCCTCCCCCAGTCCAAAATAATGGATCACGGTCAATTGAATTCTCCTAATATCCCCATATAGAGTGTGATTGTGTGAGTGTCTGTGTGAGTGAATGAGTGAGTAAGTGTGTACCCAGTGATAGACTGGTGTCCTGTCTTGGGTGTATCTGCCCAGCGCCCGAAACGTTCTCTCCTGGATGGGCGTGGGAACCCCCCTGCAACCCTAGTAAAGGATAAAGCGGAAGATAATGGATGGATGTTGTTCTTGTGTTATATTTCCTTGTAATAATAGTTGAAAGTATAAATGATGAAATAACCCTTGGCACAATTTGTATTGGTATAATTGTACCATCACACCCCCCCCCCCCCCCCCCCCCCCCCCCCCCCCCCCCCCCCCCCCCGCACATCTGTGATGTTCCACGTTTCACCTCGCGCTGTCTACAGACAACAGTTGGCGACACTTTAGTAACAAGCCAATTATCCGGTTAATTCGTGTTTGTACAGACAGCTCACCTTTTTCTTTTTGTTAAAAAGCTGAGGTGTGAGTTTCTTCATAACTGTGAGGAATATTGTGTATTTATTTTTAACCTTCTGAAACTACAGAGATTTGGGAATCGTGTGCAGTGCTGAGTTTAACAGGTGCTTTAGTTGCGTTACCCGACTAAAGAAAGGCAGCGTGATGCAGTGTGCTATGGCTGGCTGGTCCTCTTGCCATGCTGAGGTGATGTTGCCATGGCAGTTTTATGCCCAGGGATTGGCAAAAATACCATCAATGGCTGGAAAAATAGGAGTTAAGAAGCAACTGAATGGTGGTTTTGCTCTTAATAAGCAGTCGAACCAAAGCACTTTGATATTTATTGCTGAATTAACACTTTTATACTTGTTTACACTTAAATATTTGATTGTCATTATAAAGGGAGTGAGCGCCTCTCAGCACTAGGGATTCCCTGTTCGAATCCCAATCTAGGGAATCTCACCTGCATGGGTTTCCTCCGGGTTCTCCAGCTTTTTCAAACAGTCCAAAAACATGGATCAAGGTCAATTGAATTCTCCAAATTGCCCCATATAGAGTGCCCCCCCCCCTGCTACTCTAGTAGAGGATAAACAGATGATGATGGATGGATGGATAAAGGAGGGGGGGTTTTGAATTGTTAAATACAGGTCACTTGATCATCACACAATCTGTACATGGCCTGCACTGTTGATGCTGCCCAAGGAGGATGAGTTCCCCACTGAGTCTTGGTCCTCCCAAGGTTTCTTCCTTAAAATAACACAACAGGGAGTTTTGCCTTGCCACTGTCACTTTGGCTTGCTCTTTGGGGTTTTAATGGCTTATAACACTGTGAAGCTGCTTTGTGAATATGCACTATTGTGAAAAGCAATATATAAATTAATTACTTACCCATCCAGGGGAGAACATTTCAGGCACTAGGCAGATACAGGGCCAGATACACCCAGGACAGGGTGCCAATCCATCTCTGGGCACACTCTGATTCACACAAACACACACACACAAACTATATGGGGCAATTATTTTGATTGTAATAGAAGTGATGTTATTAATTAATGGTCACCTTTCTACGTTCTATTTCCAGCTCAACAAGCAGCAGCTGCAGGCAGTAAGGGAGCGCTTCCAAGCTTTCCTGAGAGGAGATACCCAGATTATTGCCGATGAAGCTTTCTGCAACGCTGTCCGCAGCTACTATGAGGCAAGGGTTCATTCGGCTTGCATTCACTTTACGCCCGTTTCTTGATATGCAGTCGTTTTTGATGTTTCATACTTTTGAAATCTTTCAGAATTTTTAGCATTATCATTAGCTCATTGGTTAGGTGGTTGGGCTGTCAATCTGAAGGTCGTGGGTTCAAATCCCAGGTCTATTGAAGTTACCAATGTGGGTCCTTGAGCAAGACCCTTAACCCTCATTGCTCCAGGCATGCTGTGGCCAAACTCTGAGCTCGCTTTGTTAATCTAAATGAACAAATGTAAA
The DNA here is from genome assembly GCA_019802505.1 of Corydoras sp. C115. Taxonomy (NCBI): domain Eukaryota; kingdom Metazoa; phylum Chordata; class Actinopteri; order Siluriformes; family Callichthyidae; genus Corydoras; species Corydoras sp. C115. Next base: position 594,958 of record JAFMOC010000121.1, on the reverse strand, counting down.
TTTGTCAGGTTGTTGAAGTTGCCTTCAGCATAATCTGGTTTGGGAATTTGATTTTGTTAACTACTTTACTCTCATTTATAATTAATGTTTGGAATAAATTATTCATATTAACTATTGTGCACTTTAATAAGGAGGTTTTTCTGTTTTTACACCCACACAATGATGTGACTGAGTTATGGCCCAAACCTTAAAGCCTAGATTAAAACCTAGCACGTAAATGAAAGAATTACATCACAATATTCCATAATATCCATTATCTTCCCCTTGTTCGGGTCGTGGGGGCAGCAACCTAAGCAGAGAGGACTGGACCTCCCTCTCCCCACCTGTACCACACCAACTGGGGGAACCCTGAGGCATTCCCAGACTAGCTGGGAGATCTAATCCCTCCAGCATGTCCTGGTCTTTCCCAGGGTCTCCTCCCAGCTGGACTTGCCTGCAACACAACCCTGGGAATGCGCTCAGGAGGCATCCTTACCATATGCCTGAACCACCTCAACTGGCTCTTTTGACGCGGAGGAGTAGCGGCTCTAATCCAAGACTCTTCTGGATGACCAAGCTTCTCACGCTAGTTCTAAGGGAGAGCCCAGCCACCCTGTGGAGGAAACCCACAATTTCGGGGAGATCTTGTTCTTTCAGTCATTATTCCTTTATTTCTTTATTTGAGGGTTAACGTCATTTTGGACATTTAATGGCAGTTTCAGGTTATATATCTCATTCTTATTATTTTATATGGGCGGCATGGTGGCTTAGTGGTTAGCATGTTCACCTCTCAGCGCTAGGGATTCCCAGTTCGAATCCCATTCTGGGTGGAATTTCCATGTTCTTCCTGGGTCCGATTGGGTTTCCTCCGGGTTCTCCGGTTTCCTCCCAGAATACTCCAAATTGCCCCAGTGTGTATGTGTGAGTGTATGCCCAACGATTGGCACCCTGTCCTGGGTGTATCTGCACAGTGCCCGAAGCGTTCTCCCCTGGATGAGCATGGGGAACCCCCCAGCGACCCTAGTAGAGGATAAAGTGGAAGATGATGGATGGATGGATTATTTTATCTTATGCTTTAGTCTGATTTATATTTCCATTTTTACTTTATAATTGTATTTGTGTTGACTTGTGTGGATATTTCTTTCATGGTTCATCTAGAATGATGTGTTTAATTGTAGAAGGTGATTGGCAGGTTTCACAGATAGGTGGAGGTTCTCCTTTAACTAGGTGCTGGTGGGTTTTCCTGGTATGTTCAAGTAATTTATTTATATAGCGCTTTTTACAACAGTACTTTGTCACAAAGCGGCTTTACATAGTTAAAAGCCTTTAAACCCCCAAAGAGCAAGCCGAAGCGACAGTGGCAAGAAAAAAACTCCATGTTGTGTTGTTATTTTAAGGAAGAAACCTTGGGAGGACCAAGACTCAGTGGGCCGGCAGCAGCAAAAGTGTACTAGGCACTCTAACAACTGGAAAACTATATGTAAGTCCATTAAGGGGGTCCTGCGGGACTATTAATTAATTAAATTAGACTATCAATTAATATCCAGGTTCCAACCAGATATGTCCAATTCGCCATCGTGTGTAGATGGTAGATGGTCTTCGTCCTTGGTGAGCCTTTGGTATATCTATTAGTATTTGGGTGTATTTCGGGAAGTTTGTTATTGGCTTGGGCGTTCCATTTGGATTGCCATTTTCTTTTGATGTAAGAGTGTACCATTGGTTACAGATCTGTTCATTCGCTCATTACCCAAAGGTCATGACCCAAAGGTGAGGGTCGGAACGTAGATTGACTGGTACATCGAGAGCCTTGCCTTATGGCTTAACTCTTCCCTCACCACAACAGTCCGGTATAGAGTTAGCATCACTGTTGCCTGCACTGATCCACCTGTCAATCTCTCACTCCTTACCATCACTCGTGAACAAGACCGAGATACTTAAACTCCTCCATCTGAGGCAAGATCTCATCCCTGACCCAGAGAGGACTCTCCTTTTTCTAAAATCTCAAATGCAGGTTACTACCTTTAGAATTTAGGTACTTTACAACTTTTTTAATTATAGGATGTATGTTAATTTACATTCTTGTTGTAATTAAAGACAAACACCTTAAATTCCTATCAGCCAGTTTTGTTCCACAGCTTTTCATTAAACAGGTTAAATCAGAGACTTCGAAGTTTAGTTGGAAGACTCACGCTTCTGCTTCTAAAAGTGAGAAATATGTTTTCCCACAAATCAGTAGTGTAATTATAGCGCCGACATCAGCATCTGAAATCTGCGTTAAGAAGTTAAAGGTGGACAGACTTTTCCTTTTATTTAACCCCTTCAGATCTCCAATTTGAGTGATTCTTACCACCTGCTTAGAATGAAATATATATTTTTAAAATATTAACTTAAACAAATTAAATATACATGGGCGGCATGGTGGCTTAGTGTTTACGTTCGCCTCTCAACGCTGGGGATTCCCGGTTTGAATCCCGATCTGGGTGGAGTTTTCATGTTCTCCCTGTGTCCGCGTTTGTTTCCTCCAGGTTCTCCGGTTCCCTCCCACAGTCCAAAAACATGGATCAAGGTCAATTGAATTCTTCAAATTGCCCCATATAGAGTGTGTCTGTGTGAGTGTGTGTGCCCAGCAATAGATTGGCACCCTGTCCTGGCCAGCGCCCGAAACGTTCTCCCCTGGATGGGCATGGGGAACCTCCCCACGACTTTGCGACTTTGAGCTTTGGTTGGTTTTTTGTGTATTTGTAGTACACTGTAGCATTCATCCCTCCTGACATTTCTTCATTTACATACATATAGATCAGGGGTTCTTATTCTGCGGTACATGTAACACTGGTGGAACGCAAAGTAGTACAATGTGGTACAACAGATCATGTTATGGATATACAATACATTATATTTCCTGATATATTTGATATATATCTGCGTTCTGTAATTTGGCCACTAGCTGGAGGTATTTGATTGTAAGAGAAACCGGAAACTTGATCAGGGTTTATTTTAAAATCTGGACTAGATTACTTCGCAAAAATCCAGTTTATCAGTTTTTTGTTTTTAATAAATGCATTTATGAATTAAACCTTGTTTTTTATTATAGTGTTTGTAACCGCTTTATAAAAGCAATAAGGCACACGAGGTTGTGTATTTATTATGTTCCATCTTCCTCTATTAGAGTCACGGGGGGGGGGTTCCCCATGCCCATCCAGCGGAGAATGTTTCGGGCACTGGGCAGATACACCCCGGACAGAGCGCCAATCTATCACGAGGCACACACTCACTCTCACACACATACACACTATAGAGGGCAATTTAGAGCTATTAATTTACCTTGAATACATATTTTTGGAATGTGGGAGGAAGACGGAAAACGCGGCGATCGGGATTCTAACTTGGATTCCCAGCACATAGAGGCGAACATGGTAACCACTAAGCCAGCATGCCATCCAGGTTGTGTATTATTGTGAATAAATCACGGCATAGAGTTGTAACTGTACTCCGCTATGCTTCACGCCCTACTATACGTCTTATTCGTGATTTATTCACACTAATGCCCCGCCCTCTCGTATATTATTGCTTTAATATACACCTAATTTTGTTCCATGCCAAAACACTTACATAGTGTTAATGTAATTATTTCATTTTATTTATTTTATCATTTAATTTATTTAAATAGCACTTTTTACAATAGAACATTGTCACAAAGCAGCTTTACAGTGTTATAAACCTTTAAACTCCCAACCTTTGGAGGACCAAGACTCATCCTCCTTGAGCAGCCGGCAGCATCAACAGTGTAGGACACTAATGTACAGATTGTGTGATGATCAGGTGACCTGTATTTAACAATTAAAAACTATATAAGTCCATTGAGGGCGTCCTGCAGTACTTACCAGTCCAATAGAAATCCAGGTTCCATCCAGTAATCGTCATAGCCGCAGTGCTTCAGCAGAGCCATGGATGAAGAACTGACGACACCTCCTGGAAACTGGCAACACCTCAAAAGAAACAAACACGAGAAGCACAGTAATTAAGTAATAACCAGAGTTTGATTGACACAGTGCTTCATGTGACTAGAGCAGCAGAACTAAAATTGTTGGTTTGATAATGGAATCTGAGAAGTTTAAGAACCACCGGTATAGACGAACCTAAAAGAAAAGCTAGAAATGAAGAGATAACGGTCTCGAGGTAAACTCCCGCACAGTACATCTCTCTCAGCTCTCTAATGAACCGTTATATTACATTACGGTAATTAGCAGTGTAGGTGATGCATGCAGTGGCTTAAGATAAATTGCTGTGGCTCTGAGCGGAAAGTAATGTTTGTAGGCGTGAACGGAGTCATATGAGAAGTTGAAAAAAGCGGATTTGTACAGTACATGAACACTTATATTCATCTTCGTATATATTTTTAAACACCTTTTACATGTTCACGTGCAGCTTTATAAGTTGCAATAATAACCTGAAGTCAATAAAACCCAACATCACATGTTTTTTCTACGCTTTTGTACAGTTTTGCTTCAGTTTATTGATGTTCTAGTGCAGCTGTTCATGCAGCTCTTTTAAAATGCCATTATAAACCCTTAATTAAGTTTAAACTAGCACTATGCTTTCAAACTCTCCTGAATCTGAGCCATTTAAGCGATTCCAGAACATGAGACTTGAGAAAACATAACATAACCCCCCCAAAAAACTGCCAGAGTACATGTACTTTTATAATGATGGCTTAGAAAGGTGTTTTGTTAGCCAGTAAAAGACTTTTGTTGATGTGGCTGCAGTTAGTTAAAGGCTTTTCTTTAAATCACTATGGAGGTTTAGTGGATTGTACTTGAGTTGTATGGTGCCATCCATCCACTTAATCCTAATAGTGTCGCAGGGGAGGGGGCAGTTTATCAGCATTTTTGTTTTCAATAAACACATTTATGAATCACATTGGGCGGCATGGTGGCTTAATGGTTTGCACGTTCGAATCCCAATCTGGGTGGAGTTTCCTTGTTCTCCCTGTGTCCGCATGGGTTTTCTCTGGTTTCCTCCCACAGTTCAAAACCATAGATCAAGGTCAGTTAAATTCTCCAAATTGTGTGTGTTTGTGTGAGTGAGTGTGTGCCCAGTGATAGATTGGCGCCCTGTCCTGGGTGTATCTGCCCAGCGTCTGAAACGTTCTCTCCTGCATGGGCATGGGGAACCCCCCTGCGATCCTAGTAGAGAATTAAGAGGAAGATGGATGAATCAAATTTAGTTTTTTTATTATAATGTTTGTAACCATTTTATAAAAGCAATAAGGCACTCGAGGATGTGTATTTATTCTTTTATTCATTATGTTTCTATATTAGGGTCACCCATCCAGGGGAGAAAGTTTCGGGAGCTGGGCAGATACACCCAGGACAGGGCGCCAATCTATCACTGGGCACACATACACTCACACAGACACACACACACACACACACACACACACACTTATTGCTTATCATAACGGCCACATTCTTTCACAAATGTTTGTAAAAACAGGCTACATAGATAGCTGCTTGATTTTACACACCTGTGGCCATGGAAGTCATTGGAACACCCGATGCTGATTATTTGGTTGGGTGAGCCTATACTTTTGGCAGTATAGTGTACTTTTTGGCATTATGTTAATGCATGCTAATTATCGGCAGTGTTCCCGGGGTTTTCAGAGGCGCTGTCTGACTTTTGTTCAAATCTGCCAATTCATGGGGCGTAATTAAATCGCTATTGTATGCAGATTAGAGAGCTGCCATTCCCAAAAGTATTTAACCTGTCAGATTCTGACACCATCACAATTCAGCCTGTGTCTGGATGTTCCACAGCAGGACTCGGATCAGCCTTATTTTGCTTTCGTTAAATACGGGACCCAACATGCACGGCATTAATGCACTTCACAGCCAGAAATATGCGACCATTTATCTCCTTTGAATATATAAAATGTTATTATGACTTTGCCTTTACATTGTGTCTTCAGTCTTGGAAAAGACACACAACATTACTGAGGATTTTATGTAAATGTGCGACTGTTTGTTTGATAACAATAGAGAACGTGACTGACAGTCGTCCAATCGAGACGAAATGTTTGTGGTTCTACACTCGAAGCTCAGGGAGATTACTCAACACAATGCTGATGGCATTTTCATGTTTACAATACAAAAATATGTTTCCGCTGTGTTTATGTATTATATTTAATGCCATATTTAAATTCAGTTTTTAAAAAAATTGTATTCCTAATTTGCATGGTGGGCAGCCCTCTATAACAGCGCCCGGGGGAAAAATTGGTGTTAGGTGCATTGCCCTTGGTGGGACTGGGAATCCAAAAGGGGAGCTTTAGGTTGCATGGCTGGTTCCTTGGGAAGAACCTTTGGCACAGGGTGGGAACAGAGTTCTGGCTCCTAAGCCTTAAAGAGAGCAAGGTTAAGTGTCTCAGGTCGCAGGGCTATGAAGAACGATCATGCATCACAATGAGACAACCGTTGTTGTAATATGATAAACAGCAGCATCTTTTCCCAAAATTCCCGGTTCGACTCCCAATCTGGGTGGAGTTTCCATGTTCTCCTGTGTCCGCGTGGGTTTCCTCCGGGTTCTCCGGTTTCCTCCCACAGTCCAAAAACATGGAACAACGTCAATTGAATGCTCCAAATTGCCCCATATAGAGTGTGTGATTATGTACCCAGTGATAGATTGGCGCCCTGTTCTGGGTGTATCTGCCCAGCTCTGAAACGAGCATGGGGAACCCCCCTTTATATATTTATATATATAAATTTTTATTTATATATATATTTTTTAAAGATGAATGGTTTTCCAAAAGGTCCTCAAACTCACTCTGGCTATTCTATGCCTCATTGTTACCAGTGGCCTTTCTTAGTCTCCTGCCATAGAACCCCATTTCTTTCAGAGAGTGACTGATCGTGTGAGCTGACATTCTTGTACTTTGTGTCTGCAGGTCAGTTTAAATTTGTTTGGATGTTGATTAAGGCTTGCTGCCATCTACTATCAATTTTTCTCTTCCATCCCCATTCAGTAAGGTTTGGCTACAGTGCCGCGAGCAACAAAGCTTTTAATGCCATTCTGCACAGTGGACAAGGAGACATTAATAACTCTGTATATGGACTTGTAGCATTGCGATTTCCTTCACCGTTTCACAATTCTTGCATTTTTGGAGTTTAATTCCAAAGTGTGTCGCAATAGGTGTGTGTATAGCTAAACTTTTCACTTCACAACGATTTTGCCTCCAAACCACATAGAGGTGGTGATATCTCGAGCTGCTCCTTGGTGATTGTAAAGAGTATATAAACCGCCACAGGGTCCCAAAGAGCATGTATGTTAAATACTATGGTAATCAAATCAACTGTTTGGATTTGTATTGGGAACACAAATGCACACAAACCTGATTTATAAGATTGGCTATTATTTGCATTATTACGAATATCACATTAACATAACATTATCCATCCATTATCTTCTGCTTTATCCTCTACTAGGGTCGCGGGGGGTTCCCCCCCATGCCCATCCAGGGGACAACGTTTCGGGTGCTGGGCAGATACACCCAGGACAGGACACCAATCTATCACTAAGCACACACTCACTCACACAAACACATATGAGTTAATTTGGAGAATGACCTTGATCAATGCTGAGAGGCGAACGTACTAACCACTAAGCCACTGTGCCGCCTAATATAACATTAATGTCAATTAATTTATATAACATTAATATAACATTCTAAACAATTTTCAAATTTAAAAGCATCATTCACATAATAAAAGCCCCAGCTGACCTACAGAATGATACCCAGTGATGAGCAACCCTGAAGAGCATAAACAGAAGCTAAACAAATCGATGGCAATCATCAACGCTGAAAAGGAAAATGACTCCCGAATGAATGAGCCGTCTGTCATTAGTCACTTCTCTTTTTCTTCTTTTAAATCACTTGCTTCAATTTAAGGGACCGGCGCAGGATGAATGGCACTCCTATTGCTAATGCACTCACTCAGATTAGCCTCAGCACTTAAGCATTGTGTTGTGCTAAAACAGATAATCAAAGCAAGTCTCTGAGACTGAAAGCTCCTGCTGCGTGAAATTGCTAATTTTTTTTTTTTTTTTTTTTTTTTTTTTTTTTTTTTTTTTTGAGCGGCATTTAAGCAAATGGTTTAATAAAGCTCATCAGAAACAAGTGAAAGCAGATGGTTAATCAATTAGTGATGTAAACGATCTGGTATTCAAGACTAAGAGATGGCTTCAGATGCCATTACGCTTTAAAGATTGAGAGCTTTTGACAAGACCCTCCAGAAGTTTGAACTGACAGGTGGGTTCTGGATGCTCAGCCGTGTGGATGTTGTGATCTTCCACTCTGGGATGAATAAATTATCCTGTATCGTTAGCCTTTTTTGGGCTGTAGTGGTGCAGCAATTAGCACTTCTGCCTCAAAGCAAGAAAGTCTTGGGTTTAATTCCTGGTGAGGAGAACACTGGCTTTTTTTGTGTGTAGCCTGCATGTCCTCCCTGTGCTTGAGTGGAAGTTTTTCAAATCTATCAGGAGGGGACCAATCAGTGCAATCATAGTTATTTAATTTATATAGCGTTTTTTACAATAATACATTGCCACAAAGCGGCATTACTGTGTTGTAAACCTTTAAACCCCTAAGGAGCAAGCCAAAGAGACAGTGGCAAGACAAAACTCACTGTTGTGTTGTGTTGTTATTTTAAGAAAGAAACCTTGGGAGGACCAAGACTTAGTGGGGGACTGAGCGGCCGGTCAACATCAACAGTGTTGGACAGCCATGTACAGATTGGGTGACCTGTATTTAACAATTGAAAAAAAGTCCATTGAGGGCGTCCTGCAGGACTGTCAGTGCAATAAAAATCCATGTTCCATAATCATTGTAGCTGCTGAGCTACCAATGCAAGTTTATTTTTATAGCAGCTTTCATACAGAGACAATTCAAAGTATGTTTTTTCAGATTAATAGAACTAGAGATTAAAAGATAATTTAAATAAAGCAATAAACAAAAATGTGTAATAAGCATTTAATAAAAATGCTTGACAATAAGTCCCCCCCGGAACCAAATTCATCATACGATGTGAACTGAACCATGAATTTTGTGTACCGTTGCACCCCTAGTAATCAGTCGTGCTACAAATAAAAGCATGGATTTGTTTCTCTGCCTAATGATTTGACTTATTGACTAGTAGTTGGGGCTGCCACAGTGGCTTAGTGGTTACCACGTTTGCCTCTCAGCGTTAGGGATTCCCGGTTCGAATCCCAGTCTGGGTAGAGTTTCCATGTTCTCCCTGTGTCCACATTCAAGTTCAAGTAATTTATTTATAGAGCGCTTTTTACAATAGTACATTGTCACAAAGCAGCTTTACAGTGTTATAAGCCTTTAAAACTCCCAAGGAGAAGCCAAAGTGACAGTGGCAAGACAAAACTCCTTGTATGTTGTTATTTTAAGGAAGAAACCTTGGGAGGACCAAGACTCATTGGGAACTTGGATTTCTATTGGACTGGCAGGCATCCTCCTTGAGTGGCCGGCAAGCATCAACAGTGTAGAACAGGCATGTACAGAATGTGTGATGATCAGGTGACCTGTATTTAACAATTGAGAAACTAAATAATTCATTGAGGGCATCCTGCAGGACTGCTACACCACCAGTCCAATTGAAATCCAGGTTCCATCTAGTAATCAGCGTAGCCGCAGTGCTTCAGCAGAACCATGGATGAAGAGCTGATGACACCTCCAGGAAATTAGTAACACCTCAAAAGAAACAAACACAAGAAGCCATTAGAGCTAATAAAGCCCAGTAATTAAGTAATTGATTGACACAGGCCACGTGGCCAAAAACATAGATCACGGTCAATTGAATTCTCCAAATTGCCCCATATAGAGTGTGATTGTGTGCGTGTCCAGTGATAGATTGGCGCCCTGTCCTGGGTTTATTTGCCCAGTGCCCTGAATTGTTCTCCCCTGGATGGGCATGGGGAATCCCCCCGCAACAGACGATAATGGCTGGATGGACGGCCTTGTATTTGGCAGTTCTGTTGTACATATTAACATTTCATAAATATGCAGATCTCCATTGTGGCAATGAAGGTGCCCCATACATTTGGATAAAAGGTATATTGGACTGAATATGTCAAATAAAATGGGTTAATACAGAGAGATGCTATGTGAGCATTTGAAACACGCTTATGGATTTTTTCGGAGTGGAAAGATGCGACTGGCTGTAAAGAGGCTCTGTCCCCCAAACCACCGCATGTACATCCAAGTACCCGACAAATTGAAATCCATTAAGTATAACTGCTCGAGGCGGATGGCAGTAGATGCATCCACTACTGAATGTTTGTGAGCCGAGACCATCAGCATCGCAGTGTAATTCAACCCTCATGTTTTGTTGCAACTGAAAATAAATAAACCATTGATGTGTTTACGCCATCAGTAGAACATCCTTTGTGTTGCACAGGCTAAAAGGAAATCCAGTTGTTGCTTCCTTTAGGTTTATTTAAAGATTAAGTATATAAAGAATGATGGATAAGAGTAATAACCATTATAAAAAATATATAACCTTGTTTTAGGTTGGCACGGTGGCTTAGTGGTTAGCATGTTCTCCTCTCAGCGCTAGGGATTCCTTGTTCGAATCCCAATCTGGGAGTTTCCATGTTCTCACCGTGTCCGTGTGGGTTTCCTCAGGGTTCTCGGGTTTCCTCCCACAGTCCAAAAACATGGATCAAGGTCAATTGAATTCTCAAATTGCCCCATATAGAGTGTGTCTGTGTGAGTGAGTGTGTGCCCAGTGACAGATTGGCGCCCTGTCCTGGGTGTATCTGCCCAGCACCTGAAACGTTCTCCCCTGGATGGGCATGGGGAACCCCCCCACCGCGACCCTAGTAGAGGATAAAGCAGAAGATAATGGATGGATGGATGGATGGATATAAGCCTGATCTGTCTGTACCTGGTTGTCTGGAAGTAGCTTTGCTAGCATTCTCATTTTCAGCCCAGCACTCTCTTCCCATTTGTCATTAGTTCCACCGTTGTTGCATTTTCGGCTCTGTGATTTTGCATGGTGGTTGTTCAGATTGCCAGCATGTTGAGACCTGAGGAGGTGGAAAGTCTTGCCTCATTGCTCTACAAAGACATTATTATTTCTGTCGGAGGTGAGCAGAAAACGGGTTTCTTTTTCCATATAAAGGATAATGGGATTTGGACTGAAATGCAGGCAGCAATTTTCATTTGAATGCAATTGCTGGGCCTTTAGGTCTGCTGACTGGCTTGCTTGCAGGAGATGCGGGGAAGTCTTCTAAAGGCGGAAATGATTAAAACGACGGGCTTTGATGATGAAGGAAGAAAAATATCTGAAAACACCTGGTTACAGCCACATGTGGCCTCTACGAGTGTGTTACAGAAACCAAAATCAAGACTTAAAGTTTAAACTAAGAACACAGAGGTTGCTGTGGTTTAGGGCTGTAACTAATGATTACTTTGATATTCGATTAATTGGTCGGGCGGCACGGTGGCTTAGTGGATAGCATGTGCTCCTCTCAGTGCTAGGGATTCCTGGTTCGCAATTTGTTCGAATCCCAATCTGGGTGGAGTTTTCTTGTTCTCCCTGTGTCCGCGTGGGTTTCCTCCGGGTTCTCTGGTTTCCTCCCACAGTCCAAAAAACATGGAACAAGGTCAATTGAATTCTTCAAATTGCCCCATATAGAGTGTGTTTGTATGTTTCTGTGTGTGAGTGTATGCCCAGTGATAAATTGGTGCCTTGTCCTGGGTGTATTTGCCCAGCACCCGAAACGCTCCCTCCTGGATGGGCATGGGGACCCCCCCACCCACCACGACCCTAGTAGAGGAGAAAGTGGAAGGTAATGGATGGATTAATTGGTTAATTATTTTTCCCATTAATCGATGAATCGGATGAAAAATAAATTCCATATTTTTATTAAACAGGTCAATAAATGTCTAAGTTTATTAACAGTTTGAGTTTAAGGCATGTACAGTGCTGGCCAAAAGTATTGGCACCCCAGAAATTCGGTCAGATAATGCTCCATTTCTCCCAAAAAATTATTGCAATTACAAATGCTTTGATATTAAAATGTTCATTTAATTTGGCTTCAATGGAAAACCACAAAAGAATTGTCAAAAAGCCAAATTGGATATAATTCCCCACCAAACATAAAAAAGGGGGTGGAAAAAAGTATTGGCACCCTTTGAAAAATCATGTGATGCTTCTCTAATTTGTGTAATTAACAGCACCTGTTACTTACCTGTGGCACATAACAGGTGGTGGCAATAACTAAATCACACTTGAAGCCAGATAAAATGGATTAAAGTTGACTCAACCTCTGTCCTGTGTCCTTGTGTGTACCACATTGAGCATGGAGAAAAGAAAGAAGACCAAAGAACTGTCTGAGGACTTGAGAAGAAAAATTGTGAGGAAGCATGAGCAATCAAGCAATCAAGGCTACAAGTCCATCTCCAAAGACCTGAATGTTCCTGTGTCTACCGTGCGCAGTGTCATCAAGAAGTTTAAAGTCCATGGCACTGTGGCTAACCTCCCTAGATGTGGACGAAAAATTAAACGAAAGATGGTGGATAAAGATGCGGATGGTGGATAAAGAACCTCGGCTAACATCCAAACAAGTTCAAGCTGCCCTGCAGTACTAGGGTACAACAGTGTCAACCTGTACTATCCGTCAGCGTCTGAATGAAAAGGGACTCTATGGTAGAATACCCAGGAAGACCCCACTTCTGACCCAGAGACATAAAAAAGCCAAAACTTACCTGAGACGTTTTGGAAAAATGTTCTCTGGTCAGATGAGACAAAACTAGAGCTTTTTGGGAAAAAGCATCAATATAGAGTTTACAGGGAAAAAATCACAGTCCCTACAGTCAAACATGGCAGAGGTTCCCTGATGTTTTGGGGTTGCTTTGCTGCCTCTGGCACTGGACTGCTTGACCGTGTGCATGGCATTATGAAGTCTGAAATCTACCAACAAAATTTGCAGCATAATGTAGGGTCCAGTGTGAGAAAGATGGATCTCCCTCAGAGGTCATGGGTCTTCCAGCAGGACCCAAAACACACTTCAAAAAGCACTCGAAAATGGTTTGATAGAAAGTTCTGGAGACTTCTGAAGTGGCCAGCTATGAGTCCAGACCTGAATCCCATAGAACACCTTTGGAGAGAGCTCAAAATGGCAGTTTGGATAAGGCACCCTTCAAATTTCAGGGACTTGGAGCAGTTTGCCAAAGAAGAATGGTTTAAAATTCCAGCAGAGCATTGTAAGAAACTCAATGATGGTTACCGGAAGTGGTTGTTCGCAGTTATTTTGTCTAAAGGTTGTGCTACCAAGTATTAGGCTGAGGGTGCAAATATTTTGTCCGGCCCATTTTTGGAGTTTTGTGTAAAGTGATAATTGATTTGACTTTTTTCATTCTCGTTTGTGTTTTTTCATTGCAAGCAAAATAAATGAAGATATTAAACAAAAGCATTTGTGATTCCAATCATTTTCTGGAAGAAATTGAGCATTATCTGACAGAATTGCAGGGGTGCCAATACTTTTGGCCAGCACTGTAAGTAGCCCAAAGAGCAATTAAACACAAATCTCAAAAACACTGACACAATATGTAGCATTGTGTGTAAAAAAAAAAAATACTAAATTACACAAATTTGAGTAGCTGTAATATGTTACCTAATCCCTGTCTAAATGCTATTCATCCTCCCTCACTCCCATAGAGTGCAGTGTCCTCACTCATACTCTCAGAAAATTAAACCGTAAAGTTTGATCATTAATTATCACCATTGTGTAAAAGATGTATGTATATATAAAGCACATTTAAACAAAGCTTAAGCTAATTAAACCCAAATAAAAAATAACACATGTTCTCCATCACGGTCATTATCCAGTTAACAACCATAAACTGCATGAAGCGTGCTCTGGTTCTCATAGTGTGAGTGCACCGTTACGTTGATTCACTTCAAAACTAAAAAACTCGGGTTATTGTAGTGATTTACTTTACTGTTGAGCTCCTTCATCCTCATTGTTGGCTCCAACATGTTTAGTTTCAGGTGGTGGATCATCACAGTGGTGCTCCATGCAGGTCAAATAATTATTTTTGGTGGCTGGACAGCAATAATATAACTCCTACAGACACCTGACCACCACACAATCTGTACATGGCTGTCCTACTTTGTTGATGCTGCTAGCCGAGTCCCCTACTGAGTCTTGATTTTCCCAAGGTTTCTTCCTTAAAATAACATAACAAGGAGTTTTGTCTTGCCACTGTCTCTTCTGTTTGCTCTTTGGGGGTTTTAGGCTTAAAGCTGCTTTGTGACATTATACTATTGTAAAAAGTGCTATATAAATAAATTACTTGAACTCCACTTACCTGTGCAAACTATATACAGTGGTGTGAAAAAGTGTTTGCCCCCTTCCTCATTTCCTGTTTTTTTTTTTATTTTTTTTTTTTAAGTTTGTCACACTTAAGTGTTTCGGAACATCAAACCAATTTAAACAATAGTCAAGGACAACACAAGTAAACACAAAATGTAATTTGTAAATGAAGGTGTTTATTATTAAAGGAGAAAAAAATCCAAACCATCATGGCCCTGTGTGAAAAAGTGATTGCCCCCCTAAACCTAATAACTGGTTGGGCCACCCTTAGCAGCAACAACTGCAAACAAGCGTTTGCGATAACTTGCAATGAGTCTTTTACAGCGTTCTGGAGGAATTTTGGCATATCTCATCTTTGCAGAATTGTTCTAGTTCAGTTACATTAGAGGGTTTTCGAGCATGAACGGCCTTTTTAAGGTCATACCACAAAATCTCAATAGGATTCAGGTCAGGACTTTGGCTAGGCCACTCCAAAGTCATCATTTTGTTTTTCTTCAGCCATTCAGATATGGACTTGCTGGTGTGTTTTGGATCATTGTCCTGCTGCAGAACCCAAGTTCGTTTCAGCTTGAGTTCACGAACAGATGGTCTGACATTCTCCTTCAGGATCTTTTGGTAGACAGCAGAATTCATAGTTCCATTTATCACAGCAAGTCTTTCAGGTCCTGCTGCAGCAAAACAGCCCCAGACCATCACACTACCACCACCATATTTTACTGTTGGTATAATGTTCTTTTTCTGAAATGCAGTGTTCCTTTTACACCAGATGTAATGGGACACACACCTTCCAAAGAGTTCCACTTTTGTCTCATCGGTCCACATAATGTTTTCCCAAAAGTGTTGAGGATCATCAAGATGTGTTTTGGAAAAATTGAGACGAGCTTTAATGTTCTTTTTGCTCAGCAGTGGTTTTCTTCTTGGAACTGTGCCATGCATGCCATTTTTGCCCAGTCTTTTTCTGATGGTGGAGGCATGAACGCTGACCTTAACTGAGGCAAGTGAGGCCTGCAGTTCTTTGGACGTTGTTGTGGGGTCTTTTGTGACCTCTTGGATGAGTTGTCGCTGCACTCTAGGGGTAATTTTGGGCGGCCGGCCACTCCTGGGAAGGTTCACTACTGTTCCATGTCTTCGCCATTTGTGGATAATGGCCCTCACTGTGGTTCACTGGATTCCCAAAGCTTTGGAAATGGCTTTATAACCCTTTCCAGACTGATAGATCTCAATTACTTTATTTCTCAATTGTTCCTGAATTTCTTTGGATCTCGGCATGATGTATAGCTTTTAAGGATCTTTTGGTGGACTTTACTGTGTCAGGCAGCTCATATTTAAGTGATGTCTTGATTGAGAACAGGTGTGGCAATAATCAGGCCTGGGTGTGGCTAGAGATACTGAACTCAGGTGTTAAAAACCACAGTTATAGTATGTTTTAACAAGGGGGCAATCACTTTTTCACACAGGGCCATGATGGTTTGGATTTTTTTTCTCCTTTAATAATAAACACCTTCATTTACAAATTGCATTTTGTGTTTACTTGTGTTGTCCTTGACTATTGTTTAAATTGGTTTGATGTTCTGAAACACTTAAGTGTGACAAACATACAAAAAAACAGGAAATGAGGAAGGGGGCAAACACTTTTTCACACCACTGTAGAATGTTTTTAATTACTCTAGCAACATATGGGGTTAGTTTTCAGTTGAGGAACATGGGCGTGGTAGCTCAGTGGTTAGGGTGTTAGGCTATCAATCTAAAAGTTGTTCCCAGGTCTGCTGAAGTTACCAATGTGGCTCCTTGAGCAAGACCCTTAACCCTCATTGCTCCAGGGATGCTGTGACCATTCTTGTAATAAGGAACAAGTCTGTTATAGCAACAGATAATACACCAGGACGTGATGTATTCACTGTAGCAGCTGACTATCAGACTGCTGAGTCGTGAAACGGTTCGGTCTCTGGGGTCTGCTGATGTTAGCTTTAATTACGGAATCAAAGGCAGTAAACAGCTCTCTGTCCTTTTAAAGTTCCTACACAGGAATACTCGGCGCCTGGCCGGGTATTAATAATTAAACAAGATTTTAAATCACCAATTAAACTAAGCGGCAGGGGAGAGGAAATCCCTTGGTGGCCATTCATAAGTAATAATATCTGACATTTGTATCTGCACCAAATCAGACAGCCGGCTGCAGTGTGTTCTGTTCAGCGAACTCTTTTGAAAACATGTTTTGATTGGAACAGTCTTTATATGAACACTAATGGAACATTCAGTGGTTTTCCAATCAGGTTGTATTATTCTGATTTCTACCATAACTGATTACATAATAAAGCATGTTTTGATTTTTCATTATTTTAGTTATTACACTTGTCCGTGTTCTGCGATTTCATTGTTTAACACGTGCATTCAGCATTGTATCCGAGTAATCAGCGTGGTCCTGTGGTCTTCAGCAAACCGGTAGTTTTAGATAATCTTCACAGGGGTTGGTGAAGCTGTAGAGAGGCAATCTGCCCCATACTGACTCTCAGAGCCCTGACATGGTGACCTTTATCTGCATCAGGAAAATGTCTTCTTAAATTAGTATACAAACATTTAATTAGAATCCGTTCTTAAAAGATATCATGCTGTGTGGTAGATGGCATTCAAATTGGTCCAAATTTGCTTCAAATGTCAAAATCCCTATTAAATTTGGTTTCATTTAGCATTTTCCAAAGTTTATGGCAGCAGCATGAACGGGGACGCGTCGGACTGGCAGCGAAAGTAAACTAGATACAAAAAATCATCTGTAGTATCTTATTCCACAGTGAACAATAAACAAAAGGTGGTTTCATGTTAGCACAGCTTTTCTCAAAGTGTGTGGGGGATACATGGAGGAGCGAGAAGACACCTGAAAGTAGGGAAAAGACATCCGGAGCGGGAGGACACCAGGAGGGAACGGGCGGACACCAGAAGGAGAGGGAGTCCATCTGGGGCGAGTGGGCTGGTAGGAGTAGGATATCACCTGGAAGGAGGGAGCATGAGGACAGCAGGAGGGAGTGGGAGGCCACCTGGGGCGAGTGGGCTGGTGGGTGTATGATATCACCTGGACTTGGGGAGATGGGCCCGGGAGGACACCTGAAGAGTGCGGAAAGACACCTGGAGGTAGCGGGAGGCTACCTGGGGCGAGTGGGCTGATGGGAGTATGATATTCCAGGACGGAGGGAGTGGGAGGACACCCTGAGGGAATGGGAGGACACGCGGAAGGGAGCGGGAGGACACGCGGAAGGGAGCGAGAGGACACGCGGAAGGGAGCCAGGTGTCCTCCCGCTCCCTTCTGCGTATCCTCCCGGAAGGGAGCGGGAGGACACCTGGGGCAAGTGGGGTGGTGGGTGTAGTATATAACCTGGACGGAGTGAGCGGGAGGACACCAGGAGGGAGCGGAAGGATACCTGGGGCAAGTGGGCTGGTGGATTTAGGATATCACCTGGACGGAGGGAGCGGGAGGACACCAGGAGGGAGCGGGAGGGCACCTGAGGCAAGAGGGCTGGTGGGTGTAGTATATAACCTGGATGGAGTGAGCGGGAGGACACCAGGAGGGAGCGGAAGGATACCTGGGGCAAGTGGGCTGGTGGATTTAGGATATCACCTGGATGGAGGGAGCGGGAGGACATCTGGGGTGAGTGGGCTGTTGGGTGAAGGAGATCACCTGGACGGAGGGAGCGGGGAGACACCAGGAGGGAGTGGGGGGACACCTCGGGCAAGTTGGCTGGTTGGACACATTTTGGACACATTGATTTCACGTCGGGGGTTACAAGGTTTTTAGGCTTTTGCAGAAGGCAGTTATGTTTTTTTGTTTTTTTTTTCCCCTCTCTTCATTCATTATCTCCTAAGACTGCTTGGCTTCTCTGTCTTGTCTTGTCTGCAAGGACTCATTTAGCATCTGCTCTACGAAACAAGAAAATCATGGATTAAATGGTGTCTTAAAATGATTGACACTATCTTCTCAACGAAAAGCCGGGGTTCAGGGGATCCCACCTGTTCTGTCGTGTGGGGGAATTGGCGTGTGGTGTCATGTACCCGGTGCCTCTTTCCATTGTGGGACATCGAGGTTTATACCTATTTGAATTTATGATTACGGGTTTTGGGCTGATTGGATTAGACGTTGAGCTGGTATATTGGGAAATTTAGATTGTTGGGTCAGCTGTCCCCTCAAGCTGATTGATGCTCATGATTGATGATGTGATGGGCAGAGTCGTTGGAACTTGAAACCCACAAAGAGCAAGCTGAAGTCGCAGTGATAAGAAAAAAAAACGTTATTTTAAGGAAGAATCCTTGGGAGGGGGCGGCATGGTGGTTTAGTGTTTAGCACGTTCGCCTCTCAGCGCTAGGGATTCTCGGTTCAAATCCCAATCTGGGTGGAGTTTCCATGTGTTCGCATGGGTTTCCTCCGGGTTCCCCGGTGTCCTACCACAGTCCAAAAACATGGATCAAGGTCAATTGAATTCTCCAAATTGCCCCATATAGAGTGTGTCTGTGTGAGCGAGTGTGTGCCCAATGATGGATTGGCCCCCTGTCCTGGGTGTCTCTGCCCAGCGCCCAAAACATTCTTCCATGGATAGGCATGGGGAACCCCCCGCGACCCTAGTAGAGGATAAAGCAAAAGAATGGATACATGGAACCTTGGGAGGACCAAAACTTAATGGGGGACTCATCCTCCTTGAGCTGCCGGGCAGCATCAACCGTGTAGGACAGCCATGTACAGATTGTGTAATGATCAGGTGTCCATAGTATTATTCCTGCTGTTCAGCCGCCCAAAGAGGATGAGTTGCCCACTGGGACTTGGTCCTCATAAGGATTCTTCCTTAAAAAACTGCCACCATCACTTTGGTTTTGGCAGCATCAACAGTGTAGGGCAACCATGTACACATTGTGTGATCTGGTGTCCGTATTTATCAACAGGAAAACTATATAAGTCCATTGAGGGCATCTTGCAGGACTGTCAGTCCAATAGAAATCCAGGTTCCATCCAGTAATAGTCGTAGCCACAGTGCTCCAGCAGAACCATGGATGAAGAACTGGTGACACCTGCAGGAACCTGGCAACACCTCATGAAAAGCAGAAAATGCTAAGCACTATGCCACCATGCTGCCCCTAAAGTTTTTTAGTATATTAAGGTTTGGTAGTCAGCAGCCCACTTCCCTAATGTCATAATTCTCAACATTCTCTTTTTGATCTCTAGGGTTTTCTGAAGAGTGAACGTGTGGCGAGGATGGTGCAGAGTGGTGGCTGCTCCGCCAGTGACTTCCGCGAGGTCTTTAAGAAGAACATCGAACGGCGTGTCCGCAGTCTACCCGAGATCGACGGCCTCAGCAAAGAGACCGTCCTGAGCTCCTGGATCACCAAATACGACGCCATATTTAAGGGTGAGGAGGATCAGCGCCGATTGCAGGGTCGTATGCCCTTCAGCGCTGTGTCTGAGCTGATACTGAGCAAGGAGCAGCTCTATGAGATGTTTCAACAGATCCTAGGAATCAAGAAGTTCGAGCACCAGCTGCTCTACAATTCCTGTCAGGTGAGCGTCTTGAACCTGTACAAAAATATATTTCAAAGTATATTAAATGTATGTAGCAAGTCACAGCACGAGTTCATGGATTTATTGGTGATTGTGAATTAATGATTTGCATGTTCTCCCCGGTTTACTTCAGAAGGTGTGATTTGGTTTACTTACATTAGCATTACATTTACATTTTGTCATTTTAGCAGATGCTTTAATCCAAAGTAACTTACAAGATACACCCAGGACAGGGCGCCAATCTATCGCTGGGCACACACTCACACAGACACACAAACACACTCTATATGGGGCAATTTGCAGAATTCAATTGACCTTGATCCATGTTTTTGTACTGTGGGAGGAAATCGGAGAACCCGTAGGAAACCCACACGGACACGGGGAGAACATGGAAACTCTACCCAGATTGGGATTTGAACCGGGAATCCCTAGTGCTGAGTGGACTAGTGCCACCCACATATTAACATTTTATTAATAAAAGTTTTGCATTTATCACTAATGATTTTATTGGTTACCAAAATGAATCCCGTTGATTAATTTACAGCAGCATGATTGATTTTGAAACTCATTGCTCTTAGACATTTAGCTCACATTTCTTTTATGTGGTGTTTGGAACTTATCTTCTGCCACATGGTTTGCATCGCAGGAATCCGTCCTCTTATGCCCTTTCGCGTAATTACCTTGGGCCAGATGGTTTTTACAGCAGCGATGCCCTCTTTGAAGACATTCCAGAAAGGTCAGAGAATGTTGAAGAAATAACCAGCACTCATTTGTGCTCCTATTAAGAGCCAACCTTCCATACTAGCACACCAGAAAGAGTTGAAAAAAGGTCTGGCAGAGGCTTTGAAGGTTTCTCTCCCTTTTTTGAAATTAGTAGTTTACAAATAATTTTTTTTCACAATAACAATTTTAGCCAATTATTTCAGAAATTATTGTAATGGCAATGCTCACCTGGAGGGAGTGGGGGTTTAACTATAGGGAGCATGAGGATATCTGAAGGGAGCAGGAGGACAACTGGAGGGAGAGAGCAGAAGGACAACTGGAAAGAGTGAGTAGGAGGTCACATGGAGAGGATAAGAGGACCCCTAGAGTGAGTGGAAGGACACCTGGGATCACCTGGAGATCATCTGGAGGGAGTGTAAAGAGAATTTGGAGGGAGCAGGAGGTCACCTGGAGGGTGTGGAAGGACACCTGGAGTGAGTGGGAGGCCACCTGGGGTGAGTGTACTGGTGGGAGTAGGATATCACCTGGAATGAGGGAGCAGGAGGACACCCGGAGAAGGTGGAAGGAAACCAGGAGGGAGCGGAAGGCCACCTGGAGGGAGTGGAAAGACATTCTGAGGGGGCAGGAGGACATCTGGAGAGAGAGCAAAGACAATCACAGGCGGCAGGAGGACACCTGGATGGAGTGGAAGGCAATCTGGGGTGAGTGGGCTGCTGGGAGTAGGATATCACCTGGACAGAAGCATCAGGGGGACACCAGGAGGGAGCAGGAGGACACCCGGATGGTGTGGGAGGCGACCTGGGGCGATTGGGCTGGTGGGAGTAAGATATCACTTGGACGGAGAGAGCTGGAGGACACCCAGAAAGAGCGAGTAGGCTGGTGGGCTGGTGGGAGTAGGATATCACCTGAATGGAGGCAATGGGAGGACACCCGGGAGGAGCTGAGGACACCTGGGGTGAGTGGGCTGGTGAGAGAAGGATATCACGTGGACTGAGGCATCGGGAGGACACAAGGAGGGAGTGCAAAGGCACCCCGAGAGTGCAGGAAGACACCTGGGCCGAGTGTGAGGACACCAGAAGTGAGTGGACAGGAGGGGGTAGATGATCATCTACACGAATACACCCGCAGCCAGCGGGTCATCACTTAACAAAATAATGTATAACCATAGAACCAAAAAGTATTGTTTAAAAACATTTGTTTTCACTAGAAAAACAAAGAGGGCAGAAGTTCATTCAGGGAGTGAAGAACGTTGCTTGAAAGGAGCAGGAAGTTTCTTGGATCAGTGCAGAATGTCATGTGGATAAAACAGAAAGGCTGGAGGAGAGAACAGAAACATACAATAAACAGAAACTTGAGCAGATTTGTTAACAGCAGAAGCTTTCTTTAAAAATTTTGGTGAGAGCAGAGGTTTGCTGACGTTCTCTGTCTCCAGTAAAATTTGATGAAGAAGCTGATGTTTAAGGGGTTCACAAAGGGGTTTAAGTCCAACTGTAATGTGAAGAACTACAACATGTTCTGCCAATTAAGTTGAGTTTTTAATGTTGCTATCATATAATGCAGAAAAAACAGGGAGGGGGGCAAGTTGGGACCCTAAAACAGGCGGATCTGAAAATAATTCAACGTTAAACAAATTTTACGTCTCATAACATTTGGTCACTTTGCAGACACTTTTATCCAAGTTTGGATAGTTGGGGTTGGAACCCAGGGTTGGCCACACAGCACCCCTGGAGCAATGATGGTTAAGGGTCTTGCTCAAGGAACTTGCTGCTTTATCCTCTACTAGGGTCGTTGGGGGTTCCCCATGCCCATCCAGTGGAGACCGTTTTGGTGCTGGGCAGATACACCTAGGACAGGATGGCAATCTATCTGGGCTGGGCACACACTCACTCACACAGACACACACAAACACACTGTATATGGGGCAATTTGGAGAATTCGATTGACCTTGATTCATGTTTTTGGACTGTTGGAGGAAACCGGAGAACCCGGAGGAAACTCATGGGGAGAACGTTTCGGGCGCTGGGCAGACACACCCAGGACAGGACGCCAATCTATCGCTGGGCACACTCACTCACACACACACACACACACACACACACACACACACACACACACAAACACACTGTATATGGGGCAATTTGGAGAATTCAATTGACATTGATCCATGATTTTTGACTTTGGGAGGACTTTTGGGAGTGGGGTTAGGGGGATGGTGGTTGAGCATAAGCTTCATGAGCGGTCGCAGAGAATGGAAGAAAGTCTTCCTGCCTCCAGGCAACTGGCTCCTATCCAGTCTGCCCTCAGGCTCCTGACGGCATCCCTCCATGCCACCCCGGTCAGAATAGGCTCTTCCGTCCTCCTGCGCAATTGGCCACGCAGAAGCAACAGGTCCCGCCCAGTACGGCGGCAGGTGCCTTCCAAGGCTACCTGTTTCACTCAGTAAGTAACACATCCCGGCGTCTTCCACTCCAACGACCGTCTTCCACTCATGGTGTCGCTCAAGGAAGTCATGCTCCCATCGGGTATGTGGAATCTCTTCCCCCCAAGGCATATGATCTCACAGCTTAGAAAACTTCACACGCCATCAGACGAAGCCCGAGCAGGTGCGCTAATCAATCTCCCTGATCAGTGCCTCAGGTCTGCCTCTCCTCCCCGCCCCCCAGCGCCACCACAAATACCATCATTGCATTTAACCAAAGTGGCACCATACTGACAGAGGTCATAGCTCTTGGGGGCGAAATAAAGCAAAATGCCGACTCGTATAGAATCAGAGTGGTAATTAACTTCTGTCCACGCTACTGTGCTCTCGCTTATCCTTGCCGTCTCCTCCTTCGTGTACCTGTCATCATCGTCCTAATGAAGACGTTCAGCGGCTTCGGTGCCCCGTCGCCTTGCCACCTCTCATTAGCACACAGCAGCCGGGGTCGGGAGGCAAGTGATGCAGCAAGGAGCACTCTGGCAGATCCTGCCCTTTAAAAAAAAAAACATTAAGAATCATTCAGCTTCTAAGCTCTTAGGCATCTTTACGATTACTAATTTGGGAGCCTGGTTTAATGTGGTTGGAATAGCGTTCTGGGTGGAGTTCCCATGTTCTCCCCATGTCTGCATAGATTTCCTTTGGGTTCTCCGGTTTCCTTCCACAGTCCACGAATATGGATTGAAGGCAAATTGGATGCTCTAAATTAAACAAGTAATAGATTGGCGCCCTGTCCCGAAACGTTCTCCCCTGCCTGGGTATGGGGAACCCCCCCGCGACCCTAGTAAAGGATATAGCAGTAGATAATGGATGGATCAAATTGACCAATCAGTGTCACTTGCCATTCCCTTAAAGAGCCTGGTGTGGTCTGACTGATGGATTTTTATTTTAACGCCTCCGAATGACCAATGACGCACAAAACCCAGGCAAAACCTGTTTGAGCTTGATTTAGCCAAAGCGACTTACAAGTATCCCAACTTGGTTGGATGAGTCCCCCACTGAATCTTGGTCCTCCCAAGGTTTCTTCCTTAAAATCACAACAAGAGTTTTGTCTTGACACTGTCGCTTCGGCTTTTCTTTGGGGGTGTAAAGGCTTATAACACTGTAAAGCTGTGTGACAATGTACTCTTGTAAAAAATGCTATATGAATAAATAACTTAAAATTGGGGAGAAGGGGGGGGTTGGTTTGACAGACGTGATGGACTGTTGATGCATAAACTAGTAGCTTACTTTGATGCTTGGTTGCCCATATGGTTATCTTGGGTTTGGGGGACACACACCTGGATTTCTATTGGACTTGTAGTCCTGCAGGACACCCTCAATGGAGTTTTTAATTGTTAAATACAGGTCACCTGATCATCACACAATCTGTACATGGCTGTCCTACACTGTTCATGCTGCCGGCTGCTTAAGGAGGATGAGTCCCCCACTGAGTCCCACCAAGGTTTCTTCCTTAAAATATTTTGTCTTGCCACTGTTGCTTCGGTTTGCTCTTTTGGGGTTTAAAGGCTTATAACACTGTAAAGCTGCTTTGTGACAATGTACTGTTGTAAAAAGCACTCTATAAATAAATTACTTGAACTTGAATACGGGGTTGGTACAGCACCCCTGGAGCAATGAGGGTTAAGGGTCTTGCTCAAGAGCCCACATTGGTAACCTAGGATTTGAACCCACAACCTTCTGATTGATAGCCCAACACCCTAACCAATGACCTACCACACCTCCCACACCTATAATTGCTATAAATCTTTAACATTGACATTCCCATGCTTGTGATCAGAGAGC
The DNA here is from genome assembly GCA_019802505.1 of Corydoras sp. C115. Classification (NCBI taxonomy): domain Eukaryota; kingdom Metazoa; phylum Chordata; class Actinopteri; order Siluriformes; family Callichthyidae; genus Corydoras; species Corydoras sp. C115. Next base: position 570,080 of record JAFMOC010000121.1, on the reverse strand, counting down.
AGGATTTAGTAAAATAGCTAAAGAACGTAGTTTTTACAAAGGAATATTTAAAACTGTACAATGTATGTTAACACTGATTTATTGATTTAACTGATGTTCTATCCCGACCTTTTGGGAACCATATGCCCTTTATGCTCACATGACTCTTTTGTGCAAATGCTAATTTATGTGCCTAGAGTATAAAAGTGGCCTGACTTTACCCATCACCAGACTCCGAAGCCTTGTTGTCATAGAAATGCCACCACAACAAAAGGGGAATTAAATAGCAATGTGGTACCACAGCAACAAGGAATTCAGAATCCCTGTGTGTGCACGTCCGCGTCCGCATAACATGAACGCGTAACAAGGTTGTCAAGTAAAAGATGCTTTTAAGAATGGTGGAGGATATGAGATGCTCCATTATTCCTTTTTTTTGTTTTGACAATAGATTAAAAAATTTATTGGGTTAATTAGAATTATAATGACTAATCACATTGTAATATTTTTTTCTTTATTATAACATCTCTTAGTGCAATGCACATCATAGACAAAGTTTGTCAATGACAAGTGGCTTAGTGGTTAGCACGTTCTCCTCTCAGCACTAGGGATTCCGGTTCGAATCCCGATCTGTGTAGAGTTTCCATGTTCTCCCCATGTCCGTGTGGGTTACCTCCAGGTTCTTAGGTTTCCTTCCATAGTCCTAAAACATGGATCAAGGTCAATTGAATCCTCCAAATTGCCTCAAATAGAGTGTTTGTCTGAGTGAGTGAGTGTGTGCCCAAAGATAGATTGGCACCCTGTCCTGCGTGTATTTGCCCAGCGCCCGAAACTTTCTCCCCTGGATGGGCATGGGGAACGCCCATTACGTGGAACATAATGGATGGATGGATGTTGGCACAAAGAATTTGGTTTTGGAATGATGGTGTCCCTCTAGTAACATTACAATTACATTACAATACTGTAGTTACAATTTACAGATGTACTGTACATCCTTCCATCAATCCATTATCTTCTGCTTAATTCTCTACTAGGGTTGTGTGTGTGTGTGGGGGTGGGTGTTCCCATCCAGGGGAGATGAAGACACAGGACAGGTTGCCAATCTATCACTGGATACACATGATATGTGCTAACCACTAAGTGCTAACGTGCTAACCACTAAGCCACCGTGCCGCCCTGTACTGTACATGTGCGTATATAAAATAGAAAATATATATGATAAGGTGTTGTAATGCAAAGCATTAGTTGATTGCATAGACGTTCATTTTTGTTTGTACAGTTCTGTTCACGTGCAGAGTGTTTATCAGCTGTTTATAAGTGTAATGGCATGAGGAAAGAAACTCTTCAAGTATCTGGTTGTTTTAGTGTAAAGGGATCTCTAGTGTCTGCTGGAGGGAAGGAGCTGAAATAAATTGGGTCCAGGATGTGAGGGGTCCTTGATTATTTTCTCGGCCCGTTTCCTGGTTCTTGAGGAGCAGTCAAGTCTTGCAGAGTGGGCAGAGGAGTAGGAGTAGAACTGCCTCAACAGTTCCTGTGGCAAGCCATGTTTCCTCAGCTGACAAAGAAATACATTCTTTGTTGGGCCTTTTTGAGGATGGAGCCGATGTTAAGCTCTCATTTCAGGTCCTGAGAGAGGATGACACCCAGGAACTTCAAAATCTCCATGGTTGTCACAGGGCCCAACTCCAGAGTGTTCTTTGTATACCAGGACACCAGTACGTGATACTGTTAATGGAGGGTCTTTTCCACCCACTTTGTTTATCATGGCAGGGTCACAGAGACTCATTACGTCTTTTCTTTAAGTATCAAAGCGCTGGAGCAGTTTAGAACGATTTGTTGCAAACACTGTTAGCTCAGTATAGCTCTAATAACACCATTGTTCAGCCCTCCTGTGTTTGGGCTCCAATGTTTTAATGACCTTCAGTGTCCAATAAACCAAGAGCCCGGGTTTTTCCACCATGTTGAGATGGACATGAAGCAATTCTTGGGGAGACTTTTTGAGGATGGAGCCGATGTTAAGCTCCCATTTCATGGTGACACCCATGAACATAAAGGTCTCCATGGTCGTCACAGGGCTGTTGATTATGGTCAGGGGCTGCTGTGATGGTGAGGGGTGTTAAGCTCTGTGTTCTGTGTACACCAGGACACCAGTACACGATACTGTTAACAGAGGCTGGCAGAGTCACAGAGGCTTGTTACGTCATTTCTTTAAGTATCAAAGCGCTGGCGCAGTTCAGAACGATTGTTGCAAACACTGTTAGGTCACTGTTAGCTCAGTATACCTCTAATAACGCCCTCATTCAACCCTTCTATGTTTGGGCTCCAATGTGTTTGACCTTCAGTGTCCAATATACCAATAGCGACCACGTTGAGATGGACATGAAGCAATTCTTGGGTCACCTTTTTGAGGATGGAGCCGATACTAAGTTCCCATTTCAGGTCCTGAGAGATGGTGACACCCAGGAACTTAAAAGTCTCCATGATCGTCACAGGGCAGTTGATTATGGTCAGGGGGAGCAGTGATGGTGAAAGGTATTGAGCTCCAGATTGTTCTGTGTACACCAAGACACCAGTACTTGATACTGTCATTTCCCCCCGATTTGTTTATTCTGGTAGAGTCGAAGAGACTTGTTACATCTTTTCTTTAAGTATCAAAGCGCTGGCTGATTGTTGCAAACATTGTTAGGTCACTGTTAGCTCGATATACCTCTAATAACACCATCGTTCAGCCCTCCTGTGTTTGGGCTCCAATGTGTTAATGACCACCGGTGTCCAATAAACCAATATCCCGGGGTTTTTTTCACCACATTGAGATGGACATAAAGCAATTGTTGGGTTGTGTTCACCCACACGTCTCTGTTTGTGTGAGAGAAGGTCGCTTTTTACGAATAAAAGTCGACGGCAGTGTGAATCGTGCATCTGTTTAAATGAGAGATGCGAAGAAGAGAGCTGTCACTTGCACAGCGTGGGAAATGTGTGATTGCACACACACACACACACACACACACACACACACACACACACACACACACACACAGTTTGTATACATTTACAGTGTAATGTACTGTTCCAAACTGCCTATAGTGATGCTGCTGTGTGAAATTAGCAGAAAGTCAGCGCTATTTCTGCCGACGGGATAGAGCTTATCAAGTGGAAACAGTGCAGGAGTGTGTGTGTGTGTGTGTGTATGTTTGTACCTCCTACTCATGTAGATGAAATGAGAGGAAACCACTTCTGACAGCATGCCAGCATGGGGTTTCACTGGGAATAAATAGACACACAATACAGACATGTGTGCGTGTATCTCTGTGCCTTAATGGCCTAAATGCCCCCATTATAGTGCATCAGCCGAAATCTTCAGTTGATCCACAGCTTGTCCCCATAAAGAAAAGAAGCCTTTCAATGCCGCATTTACGTGATCAATAGAAACACCTCATTGTTAATAGCTAGTTAATAGTTAATAGCTATTATTAGCTGCCGCTTGCTTGCTATAAATAGATAATGAACTGTTTCACCACCTTATTTTTTATGCTGAATGTGTTGTCACGCAGCTGGATAACGTGGACGAGCAGGCGGCACAGATACGCAGAGAACTGGATGGAAGACTGGCGCTCACAGAGAAGATCACAAGGGTATGTTAAAGAAATCATTATTTAATACAACGTAGCCTGAACTGGTCTACCTGCAAACCGTGTGTAAATGTAGATGAACATCTTACCATAGCACCTTTAGGAGCTTGATGGTCTTGACTTTTTAGAGTGATTGGATCCACTGATTCTGTTCCCCGGCGCTTGTGTTTCCTTAGAAGCCAGATCATAAGCTTTGCTTGTAGTTAAAAAAGACATATGGTCTGTTTTTGGGAGGCTTTATATTTGGTCCAAACACATGAATGCAGTCCGATCACGTTCTTTTAAAAACCTCGGCCCAGTCTCTCAGTGTGTTGAAAGAGATGTTCCACGGTCTCCTCCCGTCCACAGAAGGAACACACGTCTGTCCCTGGATTGTGCCTGTGCCACGTCTGTGAGATAAAGATAATATATTATTTGGAGATATATATATATATATATATATATATATATATATATATATATATATATATACACACACACACACACACACACATATATATATATATATATATATATATATATATATATATATATATATATATATATATATATATATATATATATATATATACACACACAGTGCATCCGGAAAGTATTCACAGCGCTTCACTTTTTCCACATTTTCTCACGTTATAGCCTTATTACAAATTGTATTACATTAATCTCTTCCCTCAAAATTCTACACAAAATACCCCATTATGACCATGTGAAAAAAGTTTTCTTTATTCACAGAGCTCAAAATTGCGCTCAGGTGCATCCTGTTTCCACTGATCATCCTTGAGATGTTTCTACAGCTTAAATGGAGTCCACCTGTGGTAAATCCAGTTGATTGGACATGATTTGGAAAGGCACACACCTGTCTATATAAGGTCCCACAGTTGACTGCATGTCAGAGGGCAAACACGAAACATGAAGTCAAAGGAATTGTCTGTAGACCTCCGAGACAAAATTGTCTCGAGGCACAAATCTGGGGAACAATACAGAAAAATTTCTGCTGCTTTGAAGGTCCCAATGAGCACAGTGGCCTCCATCATTCGTAAATGGAAGAAGTTTGGAACCACCAGGACTCTTCCTAGAGCTGGCCGGCCGTCTAAATTGAGCGATCAGGGAGAAGGTCCTTGGTCAGGGAGGTGACCAAGAACCTGATGATTACTCTGTCAGAGCTCCAGCGTTCCTCAGTGGAGAGAGGAGAACCTTGCAGAGGGACAACCATCTCTGCAGCAATCCGCCAATCAGGCCTGTATGGCAGAGTGGCCAGGGAAAAGCCACTGCTTAGTAAACGGCACAAGGCAGCCCATTTGGAATTTGCCAAAAGGCACCTGAAGGACTCTCAGACCATGAGAAACAAAATTCTCTGGTCTGATAAGACAAAGATTGAACTATTTGGTGTGAATGCCAGGTGTCATGTTTGGAGGAAACCAGGCACTGCTCATCACGAGACCAATACCATCCCTACAGTCAAGCATGGTTGTGGCAGCATCATGCTATGGGGATGTTTTTCAGCAGCAGGGACTGGCAGACTAGTCAGGATAGAGGGAAAGATTAATGCAGCAATGTACAGAGACATCCTGGATGAAAACTTGCTCCAGAGCGCTCTTAACCTCAGGCTGGGGCGACGGTTCATTTTTCAGCAGGACAACAACCCGAAGCACACAACCAAGATCTCAAAAGAGTGGCTTCAGGACCACTCTGTGAATGTTCTGGAGTGGCCCAGCCAGAGCCCAGACTTGAATCCGATTGAACATCTCTGGAGAGATCTGAAAATGGCTGTGCACAGACGTCTCCCATCCAACCTGATGGAGCTTCAAAGGTAATGCAAAGAAGAATGGTAAGCTAAGTGCTAAGCTTGTGGCATCATATTCAAAAAGACTTGAGGCTGTAGTTGCTGCCAAAGGTGGTTCTGCAAAGTATTAAGCAAAGGCTGTGAATACTTATGTAAATATTATTTCTTTGTTTTTTAATTTTAATACATTTTCAAAACTCTCAAGAAAACTTTTTTCACATGGTCATAATGGGGTATTTTGTGTAGAATTTTAAGGAAAGAGATTCATTTAATACAATTTGAAATAAGGCTGTAACGTAACAAAATGTGGAAAAAGTGAAGTGCTGTGAATACTTTCCGGATGCACTGTATATACACACACACACACACACACACACACACACACGTCGATATATATGATGTATATATATATGTGTGTGTGTGTGTGTAATATATATATATATATATATATATATATATATATATATATATATATATATATATATATATATATATATATATATATATATATGTGTGTGTGTGTGTGTGTGTGTGTATGTACAGTGGGTTGCAAAAGTATTCATACCCTTAAACTTTTCCATATTTTGTCACATTACAACCACAAACATAAATATATTTCACTGGAATTTAATGTGAAAGACCAACACAAAGTGGTATACAATTGTGAAGTGGAAGGAAAATTATACATGAATCAACATTTTTTTTACAAATAAAAAACTGAAAAGTGCGACGTGCAAAAGTATTCAGCCCCCCTGAGTCAATACTTTGTGTGTGCCACCTTTTGCTGCAATTACAGCTGCAAGTCTTTTAGGGTATGTCTCCACCAGCTTTGCACATCTAGTAACTGAAATTCTTGCCCATTCCTCCTTGCAAAACAGCTCAAGCTCAGTCAGATTGGATGGAGAGCGTTTGTGAACAGCAGTTTTGAGATCTTGCCACAAATTCTCAATTGGGTTTAGGTCTGGACTTTGACTGGGCCATTCTAACACATGAATATTCTTTTTTTTAAACCACTCCATTGTAGCTCTGGCTTTATGTTTAGGGTCGTTGTCCTGCTGGAAGGTGAACCTCCGCCCCAGTCTCAAATCTTTTGCTGACTCCAACAGGTTTTCTTCCAAGATTGCCCTGTATTTGGCTCCATCCATCTTCCCATCAACTTTGACCAACTTCCCGGTCCCTGCTGAAGAGAAGCACCCCCAGAGCATGATGCTGCCACCACCATATTTGACAGTGGGGATGGTGTTTTCAGAGTGATGTGCAGTGTTATTTCTCCGCCACACATAGCGTTTTGCATTGTGGCCAAAAAGTTCAATTTTGGTCTCGTCTGACCAAAGCACCTTCTTCCACATGTTTGCTGTGTCCTCAACATGGCTTCTGGCAAACTGCAAACGGGACTTCTTATGGTTTTCTTTTAACAATGGCTTTCTCCTTGCCACTCTTCCATAAAGACCACATTTGTGTAGTGCACGACTAATTGTTGTCCTGTGGACAGTTTCCCCCACCTGAGCTGTGGCTCTCTGCATTTCATCCAGAGTCACCATGGGCCTCTTGGCTGCCTCTCTGATCAGTGATCTCCTTGTTCGGCCTGTAAGTTTAGGTGGACAGCCTTGTCTTGGCAGGTTTACTGTGGTGCCATACTCTTTCCATTTCCGGATGATGGATTGAACAGTGCTCCGTGAGATGTTCAAAGCTTTGGAAATTTTTTATAACCTAAGCCTGCTTTAAACTTCTCCAAAACCATATTCCTAACCTGTCTGGTGTGTTCTTTGGACTTCATGATGCTGTTTGCTCCCCAATATTCTCTTAACCAACATCTGAGGCCGTCATGGAGCAGCTGTATTTGTACTGAGATTAGATTACACACAGGAGGACCCTTTTGAGTCATTAGCACTCATTAGGCAACTTCTGAATGCAATTGGTTGCACTCAGGGAAAAGGGGGCTGAATACTTTTGCACGTCGCACTTTTCAGTTTTTTATTTGTAAAAAAAATGTTGATTCATGTATAATTTTCCTTCCACTTCACAATTGTATACCACTTTGTGTTGGTCTTTCACATTAAATTCCAGTGAAATATATTTATGTTTCTGGTTGTAATGTGACAAAATATGGAAAAGTTCAAGGGGTATGAATACTTTTGCAACCCACTGTATGTATGTGTGTGTGTATATATATATATATATATATATATATATATATATATATATATATATATATATATATATATATATATATATGCGTGTATGTGTTCTTTCATTACCTCCTTCGAATCCTAATTGCATGTAGTGAATTACAATTTAAATAAAAGTAAAGAAAAACATGTAGTTGTAAATTATTCTTGTTTTTTGCAGAATAATTTTTGACATCTGCACTAATAAAACCCATTTCTTCCTTTACATAACTTGTGTGCTTCACATTTTGTGATTTTGTGATGGCTGCACATGCGACTCTGTTAATTGGGAATATACATAGTTTCCATAGGGATGCTATGAAGAGACGTTTCTTTTAATACACTGAAGAAAAATTCATTTTGACAGTAAAGACCCTCATGAGGGTATAATTAACACAGCGATAGTGGTTACAACAAACAGTGGTTCATGTTAGTCCTGGTGTTCCTGCAGGCTCAGATGAGTATGATGGTCAGATATACGCATTTTATATATATATATATATATATATATATATATATATATATATATATATATATATATATATATATATATATGTATATATGTGTGTGTGTGTGTGTGTGTGTGTGTGTGTGTGTGTGCTTATTAAATGTGGATATCAACATTAAACTTGTCTTCAATCTAAAGCCTATTTGAACAATGTATAGTTTTAGTGTTCTGTACTAAACCTCTGTGTTTTTAAACTGAAATGCTTTGTCACATTTACTCAAAATCATTGGTAGGAAAAGAAGTACCCCAAATTCGTTTCAAAGGACATGGAGGGAATGTACGTCGATGAGCTGAGATCATCCATCAACTTGCTAATGGCAAACCTGGAGAGTTTACCAGTAGCCAGAGACCTGAAACCCAAAATCAAACCCAAACTCACCCCAATGAACAGCTTTCTGGATATCGGAGATGAGAATGACCTGCCCCTTACCAAATCAGACGTGGTGTTGTCGTTTACCTTGGAGGTAAATCACAAGCTCCTTTCTTATTATTACCACCCCTATATTAGCTTCATCTGTTTGTCTGTGTGTCTGCTAAAAAGTTTGCAAATGCTATTTCACCCACTTCCCATTATCCGATTAAGATGAAACTTTGTACAATTGTTCGCCATCGATGACAACACATAAATCAATTTAAAATTTACCAATTAAGGGGCAGTCATAGGCTTGTGGTTAAGGAACCAGCCTTGTCACCTGAAGATTGCCGGTTCGATTCCCGATCCCACCAAATACTATGGCTAAAGTGCCCTTGGGCAAGGCACCTGACCCCAGTTACTGCACGGATGTAGAGGACAAAGTCCTCTGTGTGTAAGTACAGTAGGCAAAACAAAATCACTTTGATCACTTTAATTAACTAATTAGTGGTAATGTTTTTTATGGATGAATTGCTCATTTTTGACAAAATTTTGTTCTTCACAAGCAGAATTAATTTAGGATAAAATAATTTAACACGATTATAGGTTTTTTTTGTATTTTGCTGTTTTTTTTTTTTTTCTTGTATGCAAAATAAATGATTCTGTGCTTTTAAACACATTTGAGTAGTATAAAAATATTTAAATATATGTATGTATGTATGTATGTGTGTGTGTGTATATATGTATATATATATATATATATATATATATATATATATATATATATATATATATATATATATATATATATATATATATATATATACACACACGTGGACAAAATTGTTGGTACCCCTTGGTTAATGACAGGAAAACCCACAATGGTAACAGAAATAACTTTAATCTGATAAAAGTAATAATAAATAAAAATTCTATGAAAATGTACAAATGAAAGTCAGACATTGCTTTTTAACCAATTATTTAAAAAAGTAAACTCATGAAAAAGGCCTGGACAGAAATGATGGTACCCTTAACTTAATATTTTGTTGCACAATCTTTTGAGGCAATCACTGCAATCAAACGATTCCTGTATCTGTCAGTGAGACTTCTGCACCTCTCAGCAGGTATTTTGGCCCGCTCTTCATGTGCAAATTGCTCCAGTTGTCTCAGGTTTGAAGGGTGCCTTTTCTAGACGGCATGTTTCAGCTCCTTCCAAAGATGCTCAATAGGATTTAGGTCAGGGCTCATAGAAGGCCATTTCAGAATAGTCCAGTGTTTTCCTCTTAGCCATTCTTAAGTGTTTTTAGATGTGTGTTTTGGGTCATTATCCTGTTGTAAGACCCACGACCTACGACTGAGACCAAGCTTTCTGACACTGGGCAGCACATTTCTCTCTAGAATCCCTTGGTAGTCTTGAGATTTCATTATACCCTGCACAGATTCAAGACACCCTGTGCCAGATGCAGCAAAGCAGCCCCAGAACATAACAGAGCCTCCTCCATGTTTCACAGTAGGGACAGTGTTCTTTTCTTGATATGCTTCATTTTTCTGTCTGTGAACATAGAGCTTCCATTTTTGTCTCATCTGTCCATAGGACATTCTCCCAGAAGCTTTGTGGCTTGTCAACATGAAGTTTGGTAAATTCAAGTCTGGCATTTTTATGTTTTGTTTTCAACAATGGTGTCCTCCTTGGTCGTCTCCCATGAAGTCCACATTGGCTCAAACATCGACGGATAGTTCGATCTGAGACTGATGTTCCTTGAGCTTGAAGTTCACCTTGAATCTCTTTCGATGTTTTTCTTGACTCTTTTGTTACCATTCGTGTTCTCCATCTCTTTGATTTGTCATAAATTTTCCTCCTGCGTCCACGTCCAGGGAGGTTGGCTACAGTCCCATGGATCTTAAATTTCTGAATCACATGTGCAACTGTAGTCACAGGAACATCAAGTTGCTTGGAGATGGTCTTATAACCTTTACCTTTAACATGCTTGTCTATTATTTTCTTTCTAATGTCTTGAGACAACTCTTTTCTTTGCTTCCTCTGGTTCATGTTGAGTTTGGTACCCACCTTGTCACCAAACAGCACAGTGACTACCTGTAGCCCTATATATAGGCCCACTGACTGATTACAATATTATAGACACCTGTGATACTAATTAGTGTACACACCTTGATTTAACATGTCCATTTGGTCACATTATTTTCAGGGGTACCATCATTTCTGTCAAGGCCTGTTTCATGAGTTTATTTTTTTTTTTTTAAATTCTGTTAAAGCATGGTTGAAAAGCAATGTCTGACTTTCATTTGTACATTTTCATAGAATTTTTATTTATTATTACTTCTATCAGATTAAAGTTATTTCTGTTACCATTGTGGGTTTTTCTGTCATTAACCAAGGGGTACCAACAATTTTGTCCACGTGTGTGTATATATATATGTATGTATGCACTTCATGTTAGATGCTAACTACATTTCATTGGCCCTGTACATGTACTCTGCACAATAACAATAAAGTTAAATCTAATCTGAAACATCTAATCTAATGAAACAGAACCTCTGGAGCAATTAGGGTTAAGGATCTTGTTCGAGGACCCACACAGGAAGCCTTTGGTGGTTTTGAATCCCAACCTTCATATTGAAACCCCATCGACTGAGCTGCTGTGCTGGTGAAGTTTTAATGTCATTATTACAAATGTACTAATACAGTACTTCTGTCTGGGTGTGTAGATTGTAATCATGGAGGTACAGGGATTAAAGTCAGTGGCTCCTAACCGAATCGTCTATTGTACCATGGAAGTGGAAGGAGGAGAGAAGCTTCAGACGGATCAAGCTGAAGCCTCCAGGCCACAGTAAGTACGACATCTGTATTTGCTTCAGCAGCACAACTGTTAAGGTTCCGAGTCAGTTATAGTTAAAAGTCTATTTCTACATCATTATAAGGTCCCGACAGTTCGGCTGTTGGAATTGAACTTTTTTGTTTTTTGTGTGTACTCTGCGCTGCGTGTTACCTTCGGATCGTGAATGCATTTGTTATCACTCAGACAGTCATCACGCCGCTGCAGCGCAAATAAAAGAGCGGGTTCATATTTCATGCGATGAGTTGATGGACGTGGAACGTTTATGTCTGGAGTTTTGTGCTGATTGTCCTTCTGCATGAAAGCAGAGTCGATCTGAATGGCTGTCCTACCTGAAGGCTAGGATGTTATATAACACCACTTCACTTTTATTCATATCTGCGTCAGTCGTACACCTAACCCGCTTTGCACTGTGTGTGTGTGTGTGGGGGGGGGTTCGGGCTTAGCCTTTAAAGAAATTGTACTGATATGGAATTCATTTTTCTCAACTGATCTGCCGTCCCATAATTTATTTATGACTGTAACAAAGTTTTTAAGTTTAAGTAATTTATTTATAGAGCGCTTTTTACAATAGCACATTGTCACAAAGCAGCTTTACAGTGTTGTAAGCCTTTAAACCCCCAAAGAGCATGCCGAAGTGACAGTGGCAAGACAAAACTCTCTGTTATGTTATTATTTTAAGGAAGAATCCTTGTGAGGGGGCAGCTCGGTGGCTTAGTGGTTAGCAAGTTCACCTCTTAGCACTAGGGATTTCTGGTTCGAATCCCTATCTGGGTGGAGTTTCCATGTTCTCCCCGTGTCCATGTGGGTTTCCTCTGGGTTCTTCCGATTTCCTCCCACAGTCCAAAAACATGGATCAAGGTTCATTCAATTCTCAAAATTGCCCCATATAGAGTGTGTCTGTGTGATTGAGTGTGTGCCCTGTGATAGATTGGCGTCCTGTCCTGGGTGTATTTGCCCAGCGACCGAATCCTTCCCACCCCCACCCCCCCAGTAAAGGATAAAGCGGAAAATAATGGATGGATGGATGATTGCCACAGTGCATTTGAGTAACAGTGTAGGAAGCCATGTACAGAATGTGTAGTGATCAGGTGTCCATATTCAACAATTGGAAGAACTATGTAGGTTCATTGAGGCCATTCTGCAGGTCCAGCTTCTATCCAATAATCATCAACCACAACAAGCCCCGATCATAGTTCCCAGGTCATATTCACTGGATATTATATAACTCTATTATTACGTTTCTGTAACTCGTTTCTGAAGTTTGGAAGACATTTGTCTTTGACCTTCACCAAAACACATTTGAAAAATTCTCAGCTGTGCCATCTGTGTCCTAAACTACAGTTTAGTTTGCCTCTTGAGCAGCTGCACATCTGGTGTTTTACTCTCTTTTATTAATAACTCTGTATTATATCTATACGTCATTAGACGTTCTAATAAAACGCCCCCATATGGGAGCATCTTGTGCTTTATTCTGCACGTGAGCTCTCGTGATCGATGAATCCTGTTAATCTGTTAACCTCTACACAAGTTGAGATTCGTGCCGCCAGCTGCAATATTCAACTTTCAGCTTAGAGGAAATAATTCATTAAGCCCCACTGCACTCAACCACTGATGATATTTGGCAAAAGGCAGATGCCCTTTGCGTTCGTCGTCTTGATTGCTGAAGAGATCAATTATTCAGTTGGGTCTCGTTTATCTTCCTTATTTCAGGCCCATTTGTCATCAGGCTAAGTGACAAAAAGTAATTACTCACGGTTTTATAAACGTTTTGCTGAAAACGGAAGGCCTTGTTTTGTGCACTTGATTTGGGAACCAAAGATTTTGTGGCGTTTCTTTTTTTTCCCCAACAACAGATCTGAAACCACTGATACACTCTTTTGTTAAAAGAAAATGGCAATCACCACTGGAACGCCCCAAGTCAATAATAAACTCTACGAAATACTCCCAAACATAAAAAAGATAAAGATAACCCAAATAAACACCAAGGACTAAGACTAAACCAAACCATCTACACACAATGTCGAATTGGGCATACCAGGAAAACCCAAAAAATTGACAACAATAATCTCAACAACAGATCTAAAACCACTGATACATTCATTTGTTACAAGAAAATGGCAATCGCCACTGGAACCTGAGGGATGATTCGGTCAATAATAAACTTTACGAAATACTCCCAAATATTAAAGATAACCCAAATAAACACCAAGGACTAAGACTAAACCAAACCATCTACACACAATGTCGAACTGGGCATACCAGGAAAACCCACCAACACTTAGTTCAAGGAGAATCTTCACCCATCTACTATGTATGAGTGATTCATCTTAACCATTTGTGTTTGCATATAACTATGAAGAAACTTCTACAGTTATTATGACTTATTATGATATCGTATTATGATATTATTACACTGTCATGTTGACATTTAGTAGGGTCAGAGCAGGTTACATCCTCCAGCTAGACTTCAGTCTGCTGTTTAACCATTGCAATAAAACCACGTAGACAGAACTGAGATCCACGTCTGCACTATTCAGACGTTGTTTGTAAAACAAGCTACTGAAGGTTGCAGAGAAAATTTCAGCAAATGCTCTGCACACATGATATAAATAGTGGGGCTCTCTGATAACTAGTCAGAGAGTGGGGTAGGATTTTCCTTACGCTCTCTCATTCTCTTTCACAACAACAACAGATCTGAAACCACTGATACACTCATTTGTTACAAGAAAATGGCAATCGCCATTGGAACCGGAGGAACGCCCAGATAAATAATAAACTTTACGAAATATTCCCAAACATTAAAGATAAACTAAAGAAACTGTAATGTAACTACTTTACTGTAATGTGTGATTGGCAAGTTTCACAGACGGGTGGGGGCTCTCCTTTAACTAGGTGTTGGTGGGTTTTCCTGGTATGTCCAATTCGACATCGTGTGTAGATGGCTTGGTCTAATCTTCTTTCTTGGTGTTTCTTTGGTTTATCTTTAATGTTTGGATTGACCTGGTCATTTCTCAGGTTCCAATGGCATTTGACATTTTCTTGTAAAAAACGAGTGTATCAGTGGTTTCATATCTGTTGTTGGGATATTGTTGTTTGTTACTTTTGGTGTATTTTTTCTCAGGCTAACGCCACAAAATCTTTTGTTCCCAAACCAAGTGCACAAAACAAGGCCTTTTAATGGAATCTGAGGAACTTTACGAAATACACCCAAACATTAAAGATAAACCAAATAAACACCAAGAATGAAGACTAGACCAAACCATCTACACACGATGTCGAATTGGCCATAAAAACCCACCAGGAAAACCCACCAACACCTAGTTAAAGGAGAACCTCCACCGATCTGTGGAACCTGCCAATTACCTAGTACAATTAAACAGATCATACTCGAATACCATAAATACGTGAAGCAAAGACAACAATTGCACATGCCTAAAACCATGAAAGAACACAAGACAACACAAGAAGATTCCTAACCTACCCCACAATTATTAAAATAAAAATGGAAATATGAAACTAAAGTGTACGAGTGTGATTGCAGCGTGGCCGTAGTGGACAAATGTAACGTATATAATATCTCAGGAACCGATTCCTTAGCTGTATACAAACCCTCATCTCACCAATGAGCCGGACTCGTTCTACCAAAATGATTTCGATGGTATAGTTTACTGCTGGTCAACTGCTGGTACGGGTACCGCTTGTACTGCTACATTTAATACAACCTTCTAAAAACTATACAGTATTTATGAAAAGATGAAAAATGAAAGAGTATAGCGGAGGCCACAGTTAATTCTGTGTTCTCTGCTCCAAGCCACTTTCCTAAAGACATGATTTAATGAGTTTGAGCTGTGATTGTTATTAACTCTGTATTGATATTATTGTTTTGGAATATTAAACAAGGTTGGGCATCTACATTTGTTTATGTGCGATTTCAAACACAATTTTTTATCCATATTACTTGTCTGCTATAATTTATATATATTATCTCCTTTAACTTATAATTTATATATTTCATCCATCGATCCATTATCTTCCGCTTGTCCATAGTTTGGGTCGCGGGGGCAGCAACCCAAGTACGGAGACCCTCGCCCCAGCCACCTCCACCAGCTCAACTCATTCTCCTCCTTGGATCACCACCTTATCGTGGTGGAACGGTTTGTGTTCTCGAATGATCCTAAGAGCTATATTTCCTGGGGCAAAAGTCTAATTGGTCCTAGGTGACCGGTCAGACTAGGAGTGGTCCAAACAAAACCTTATGAATAGAAAATCCAGCCCGAAGGAGTTACATTGGTCCCCCCTCAAATGGCCTCCCCACCTGTGGGAGTGGCAGTAATAGGAGTTTGGTGCGTTGTGTGTGTGTGTGTGTTATATTTACTGTATGCTATAATTTATATATTATTTACAATAAATACAGTATTCATTCATTCATTCATTATCTTCCGCTTTATCCTCTATTAGGGTCACGGTGGGGTTCCCCATGCCCATCCAGGGGAGAACGTCTCGGGCGCTGGGCAGATACACCCAAGACAGGGCGCCAATCTATCGCTGGGCACACACTCAATCACACAAACACACTCATATACAGTATTATATATTTGATATAATTTATATATTTATATGTTTATACATGGGCAGCACGGTGGCTTAGTGGTTAGCACGTTCGCCTCTCTGCGCTAGGGATTCCTGGTTCGAATCCCCATCTGGGTGGAGTTTCCATGTTCTCCCCGTGTCCGCGTGGGTTTCCTCCGAGTTCTCCGGTTTCCCGCAGTTCAAAAACATGGATCGAGTCAATTGAGTTCTCCAAATTGCCCCATATAAAGTGTGTATGTGTGCGTGTCTGTGTGAGTGAGTGTGTGCCCAGCAATATATTGGCGTCCTGTCCTGGGTATATCTGCCCAGTGCCCGAAACTTTCTCCCCTGGATGAGCATGGGGAACCCCCCCCCCACCCCCGCGACCCTAATATAGGATGGATGTTCATACCTGTCTACTCACACCTGTCTACTTAATTTTAATCCTTTCACTAATCACATTTTTTAACCTATGCTGCTTAAATTTTGTTTAATTTATTCTGTTGATATATATATACACCCATGTTCTATACCATGTACAAAAATTTTACTTGTTTTTTATACTCCGTGCGAGCCAATGCAACAAAATTTTGTTCTGTGTACATTGAGTTTGTAATGAATGACAATAAAGGTTATCTATCTAGCAAACTATACACTCTAAAAGTGCAGGGCTTATGGATTATTTAAAGCTAAGATCAGTGTTTGTCGGTTTTCTAGCTGGTTGATTCAGAACCACTGGTGAGTAATTCTTGCAGCAGCTCGGCGATGTGAGATAATTTGGCTGGTTGGTGGCTAACACCACATTCCTTCCTCCTCAGTATGTTCTTAAAGCTGCTCATTTTCAGCGGGCAATTATGGGCCTGAAATTCTCCGCTGAATGACACCATCGCCTCCTGATTTCCAGCCTGGTGTCCGACCGTCCTGCTGCACCTGCTGTGTGTTCAGTAGATTTGATGTACACCAGGTTACACACTTCAGTGGATTAGAACCGGTTTCTCTTGATTATTTCAGATGGTGATTTGATTTTGTGCTTCTCTGTTCGAACATCAGGGCAGCACGGTGGCTTAGTGCTAGGGATGCCCATTTGTGTGTGTGTGTGTGTGTGTGTGTGTGTGTGTGTGAGAGAGAGAAAGAGAGAGAGAGAGAGACATGTTTGTGTACATGTGGCACTCACTTTGTGTGTGTCTGTGTGTGTAAGGTGTGTTTGGGTGATATGGCACTTATATTGCGTGTGTGTTTTTGTGCGTGTGTGTAAGGCGTTTTTGGGTGCATATGGCACTCATATTGTGTGTGTGTTTGTACCTGATGTTTGTGTGCATGTGGCACTCACACTGTGTGTGTCTGAGTGTGTAAGGCGTTTTTGTGTGCATATGGCACTCACATTGTGTGTGTGTGTGTGTGTGTGTTTGTATCTGATATTTGTGTGCATGTGGCACTCACACTGTGTGTGTCTGTGTGTAAGGCGTGTTTGGGTGACTCTGGCACTTACAGTGTGTGTGTGTGTGTAATGCGTGTTTGGGTGCATATGGCACTCACATTCCGCGTGAGTTTCCTTCGGGTTCTCCGGTTTCCTCCGACAGTCCAAAAACATGGGTCGAGGTCAATTGACTTCTCCAAATTGCCCAATATAGAGTGAATTTGTGTGTGTCTGTGTGAGTGAGTGTGCCCAGCAACGGATTGGCGCCCTGTTCTGGGTGTAACTGCCCAACACCCGAAACATTCTCCCCTAGATGGGCATGGGGAACCCCCCCCACGACCCTAGTAGAGGATAAAGCAGAAGATAATGGAAGGATGAATGAACATCAGATTTTTTTTTTCATACAGTAATTGTAGAGTTCTGGTTTGCAGTGTGAGTGTGAGCTTATTCCTAACAGACTGTGGTTTTATGTCTTGCAGGTGGGGCACACAAGGAGACTTTACCACCACCCACCCATTGCCAGTGGTAAAGGTGAAACTTTTTACTGAGAGCACTGGGGTTCTAGCTCTGGAGGATAAGGAACTGGGCAGGGTAAAATTCAGTTTCTGTTGTATCCACTGCATTTAAATAAATAATGGTGTGTGTTGTGCATATATATATACAGTGGATATAAAAAGTCTACACACCCCTGTTCAAATGCCATGTTTTTGTGATGTAAAAAAATTACAGTAAGACAAATAATTTTACAACTTTTTCCACCTTTAATGTGACCTATAACCTGTACAATGCAATTGAAAAACAAACAGAAACCTTTCAGGGAGGTGATGTAAAAATAAACAACTGAGATAATGTAGTTGCATAAGTGTGCACACCCTTTTATAACTGGGGGTGTGGCTGTGTTCAGATTTAACCAATTACATTCAAACTCATGTTAAATGGGAGTCAGCACACACCTGTCACCAATTAAAGTGCCTCTGATCAACCCCAAATAAAGTTCAGCTGTTCTAGTAGGCTTGTCCTGACATTTTTGTAGCCACATCTTCCAGCACAAGCCATGGTCCGCAAAGAACTGCCAGAGCATCTGAGGGATCTCATTATTCAAAGATATCAGTCAGGTGAAGGCTACAAAAGAATTTCCAAGTCATTAAATATACCATGGAACACAGTGAAGACTGTCATTATCAAGTGGAGAAAACATGGCACAACAGTGACATTACCAAGAACAGTAGATATAATATAGAAAAATAGATATAAATAGATGAAAGACAAGAAGAAAACTGGTCAGGGAGGTTGCCAAGAGGCCAACAGCAACACTGAAGGAGCTGCAAGAATTTCTGGCAAGTACTGGCTGTGCAGTACATGTGACAACAATCTCCCGTCTTCTTCATATGTCTGGGCTATGGGGTAGGGTGGCAAGACGGAAGCCTTATCTTTCAAAGAAAAACATCCAAGCCCGGTTAAATTTTGCAAAAAGACATCTGAAATCTCCCAAACGCATGTGGGAAAATGTGTTATGGTCTGATGAAACCAAGGTTGAACTTTTTGGACATAATTCCAAAAGGTATATTTGGCGCAAAAACAACACTGCTCATCACCAAAAGAACACCATACCTACAGTGAAGCATGGTGGTGGCAGCATCATGCTTTGGGGCTGTTTTTCTTCAGCTGGAACTGGGGCCTTAGTCAGGGTGGACGGAATTATGAACAGTTCCAAATACCAGTCAGTGTTGGCACAAAACCTTCGGCCTTCTGTTAGAAAGCTGAAGATGAAAAGGAACTTCATCTTTCAGCATGACAATGACCCAAAGCACACATCTAAATCAACAACAGAATGGCTTCACCGGAATAAGATTAAGGCTTTGGAATGGCCCAGCCAGAGTCCAGACCTGAATCCCATCGAACATCTGTGGGGTGATCTGAAGAGGGCTGTGCACAGGAGATGCCCTCGCAATCTGTCAGATTTGGAGCGGTTTTGCAAAGAAGAGTGGACAAATATTGCTACATCAAGATGTGCCACACTGATAGGCTCCTACCCAAAAAGACTGAGTGCTGTAATAAAAGCCAAAGGTGCTGCAACAAAGTATTAGTTTAAGGGTGTGCATATTTATGCAACCAGGTTATTTTAAGTTTTTTATTTAATATTTTTCAGCTATAAAGGTTTCTGTTTGTTTTTCAATTGCATTGTACAGGTTATAGATCACATTAAATGTGGAAAAAGTTGTGAAATTATTTGTCTTGCTGTCATTTTTTTACATCACAAAAACATGGCATTTGAACAGGGGTGTGTAGACTTTTTATATCCACTGTATATACATATATATATATATATATATATATATATATATATATATATATATATATATATATATATATATATATATATATATACTGTGTGTATGTATGTGTGTGTGTGTGTGTGTGTGTGTATATATATATATATATATATATATATATATATATATATATATATATATATATATATAATTATATAAAAGTATTCGCTCTCCTGCCTTGACTCACATATGAGTTTAAGGAACATCCCATTCCTAATCTATAGGGTTCAATAGAATGTCGGTCCATCCTTTGCAGCCAGAACAGCTTCAACTCTTCAGGGAAGGCTGTCCACAAAATTTAGGAGTGTGTTTATGGGAATTTTGGACCATTCTTCCAGAAGGGCATTTGTGAGGTCACACACTGATGCTGGATGAGAAGACCTGGCTCTCAGTCTCTGCTCTAATTCATTCCAAAGATGTTCTATCAGGTTAAGGTCAGGACCCTGCAGACCCGTTCATGGTTAGCATGTTCTCCTCTCAGCGCTAGGGATTCCCGGTTCGAATCCCAATCTGGGTGGAGTTTCCATGTTCTCCCCGTGTCCACGTGGGTTTCCTCCGGGTTCTCCGGTTTCCTCCCACAGACCAAAAACATGGATCAACGTTCTCCCCTAGATGGGCATTGGGGGACCCCCTGCAATCTTAGTAGAGGATAAAGCAGAAGATAATGGATGGATGGATGGAAATCTATCTTTCTCTATATAGATCTATAATTAATACATTGTGGTTAGAAAGATAAATAAGCTCATGAGGGAATGGATTAACACTGGATGTTTACTAATTAAACCATTCAAAGTATTTATGATGTCTACACTTTTAGAATCATCATACGTTAATGTTGAACATTCTGCTCCTGTATTTAAATTCACTATCTTAGCTGTTCCAACAGAACGGGTGTGTACAGTTCTACTGAGATTAAGGAACGTGGGATGATAGGATATAGAATCTTCCTGCGTGTTTGATGGCTCCTTTTGCACCCTGCTGCTAAATTCCTATAAAAAAGCCATTACCGCTGCCTTTCCGAACGGCGATGCACGTGTCATCAGATGGCCTCCTAAAACAGTGGAACAGTGGAAGGAACATCAGTGGGAGTGCAGCCACAAAGCCAATAACTTAATCTGTTGCAAAAATTAGCAACACAATCATAATCCATAACAGGAATCCAAAAATTAATTTCCTTTCTGAAATGTAATACCTTATTTATTACGGATTTTGCTGTTTTCTTTAGGCCCCCCCTAACAAGGGTGTGGCATTTAAAAAAAACATGTGGTGGTGTTTTCTGCACACAAAACCAGTGAAATGCAAAAGGTAATCAGAACCTGGTACCCCACACACCCATAGAGGTGCTCCAGAGCCGATGTTAGAGAATGGCATAGGGAAGCTCTACCCAGGTTCACTGCCCCCTACGACAAAACACCACAAGCCTCATGTTGACCCTCGCTGTTAAACCTCAAAAGGGGAGGATTCATACCTGAACCCAAACCCAGAAAAACCCTACATCAGTTACAAGTAACTACAAGCTAACAAACGAAAGGAACACATGCTCACTGCTCTCTAACCAAACACACCCCCAACAAAAGTTTGGCAAACTAACCCAATAACTGGCGTATTATTCAAAACTAAGCAAAATCTAACTACAAATAATTGCTAAAGTAGCCAAACCATTAGCAAACCTATTAGAACTAACATTAACTTCAATTTAACAAACCCCCACTGCTCACAAGACCAATTCATAGCCCATGAAAAAATTAAGGGTGTGACAAGGTTCAGGCCATCCATCCATTATCTTCTGCTTAATCCTGTACTAGGGTCACGGGGGGGTTCCCCATGCCCATCCAGGGGAGAACGTTTCGGGCATTGGGCAGATACACCCAGGACAGGGTGCCAACCTGTTGCTGGTCACACATTTAATCACATAAACACACTCTATATGGGGCAATTTAGAGCATTCAATTTACCTTGAAACCATGTTTTTGGATTGTGAGAGGATATCGGAGAACCCAGAGAAAACCCACGGGGAGCACATGGAAACTACACCCAGATTGGGATTCAAACCAGGAATCTCTATTGCTGTGAGGCCAATCAAAGAAAAGGTTTATTGTAAATTATATCAAAAGACCAAACAAGGATAATAAGAATGGGATGTAAATTGGAACTACAAATATAACTAAAGAATTAGCCAGAACAAGCTGGTTTAGTGGTTAGCACGTTCTTCTCTCAGCACTAGGGATTCCTGGTTCAAATCCCAATCTGGGTGGAGTTTCCATGTTCTCCCCGTGTCCGCGTGGGTTTCCACCGGGTTCTCCGGTTTCCTCCCACAATCCAAAAACATGTCAATTGAGTTCTCCAAATTGCCCCATATAGAGTGTGTTTGTGTGAGTGAGTGTATGCCCAGTGATAGATTGGTGTGCCCCCCCCCCCAGTAGAGACCCAGTAGAGACCCTTCCGATAAAGCGGAAGATAATGGATGGATGGATTACTTTCTGGACCAGTTCTCGAAAAGGGTCTAAATATTTCAGTTACATTTTGTTGAAACAAATCGGAGAAGGCCATGATTCTGCATTCCTATGATCCTTTATTGTAGCTATAATATGTATATAACATTTATCCATTTTCCCCCTCTTTCTGTTGATTGTTTCTCAGCTTGGTTTTTTCCTTTTTCTACCAGGTGGTCCTGAACCCAACAACCAATGGGCCGAAAACGGCAGAGCTCCACAAGATGGTGATCCCCAAAAACAGTCAGGACACTGAGCTGAAAATCAAGCTGGCCGTGCGCATGGACAAACCTCCCAACCTAAAGCACAGTGGGTATGTTTACCTTCAACCGCCTTCAAATCCTCCGGGTTGCTCAGTTTCAGACGGGTTTAGATGTTCCACATGACACGTTCACGCAGCACCCGGTGTTTAACGGATTGGGAAAGTACCAATCGTGCTGTATCAGGAAGTTAAAACCAAAATGGATCATTTGTGAAAGTATTTAGTGTGTGCTTTTGTCATTTGCATAATGTTAGCCCCAGATTACATCATAAGAGTTAGCACCGTTTAAAAAAAGCTCAAATAAACTAAAAGAAATTACATTACTTATCTTGTTTTGGTTTTTGACTTGGGTTGCATGGTGGCTTAGTGGTTAGCATGTTCTCCTCTCAGCTCTAGGGATTCTCAGTTCGAATCCGTCTGGATGGAGTTTCCATGTTCTGCCCGTGTCCGCATGGGTTTCCTCCAGGTTCTCCGGTTTCCTCCCACAGTCCAAAAACATGGATTAAGGTCAATTGAATTCTCCAAATTGCCCCATATAGAGTGAGTGAGTGTGCCTGGTGATGGATTGGCACCCTGTCCTGGGTGCATTTGCCCAGCGCCCAAAACGTTCTCCCCTGGTTGGGTAGCAACCCTAGTAGAGGATAAAGCAGAAGATAATGGATGGATGGTTTTTTACTCCACTTTTTTCATTTTTTTCTTTCAATCATACCTGCAGCTAATTTGCCCAGATGGGTTTAGATGTTCCACGTGAGGCGTTCACACAGCACCTGGTATTTGATGTTTAAATGGCTAAATGGCTTGTTTGTGAAAATATTTAGTGTGTGCTTTTGTCGCATAAAGTTAGACCCTGATTACATCATGAGTTACCACTTTAAAAAAAAAAAAAACCTAAAATAACTAAAACAAATTACATTATTTATCTTGTTTTGGTTTTTGACTTCACTTTTTTCTTTTTTTCTTTCATCTGCATCATGCCTGGAGCTAATTTGCCCAAATGGGAAATGAAATTGTGAAATTAACTTCTTCTTAGCATGTTTACTGTTAATTCTAACAGCTGTGCTAACAGTATTCCGCACCTTGGGAGCAAAAAATGTGGCTAAACGTGCCAACCAGCTGACAATAAGTGTAAAATGTGGTATTTACAGACGGAAGTACGCAACACCACACCAGTGTGAGAGACTTGTAGATGAGGCACAATCGTTTCTGAAGCCTGTTGCTTACTGCACTTCCAGAATAGTACAATGTTGCCCTCTAGAGGACAAACATCGTTAGTCTTTTCTCTAAAGGCACAATAATGAGGTTGTAAATCTATCATCCATCCATTATCCTCCGCTTCCATCCATCCATTATCCTCCTCTACTGGGGTCGCGGGGGGTTTCCCCATGCCCATCCAGGGGAGAATGATTCTGGCGCTGGGCAGATACACCCAGAACAGGGCGGCAATATATCACTGGGCCCATACTCACTTAAACACACAAAAACAAAAAACACTATATATGGGGCAATTTGGAGAATTAATTTGACCTTGATTTTTGGATTGTGGGAGGAAACCGTAGAACCCAGAGGAGGCCGTGCCGCCCCGTAAAACTATCAAAGAACTGAATTTGATTGGTTTATGAAGTTTGGTATGGCATGGGCAAAAACATGGACATGTCTGACCATTCATTCCTTCATTATCTTCTGCTTTATCCTCTACTCAGGGGGGGTTCCCCATGCCCATCCAGGAGAGAACGTTTCAGATGCTGGGCAGATACACCCAAGACAGGGCGCCAATCTATTGCTGACACGCTCACTCAAAGAGCAAGCCAAAGCGACAATGGCAAGACAAAACTCTCTGTTATGTTGTTATTTGAGGAAAAAACCTTGAGAGGAGCAAGGCTCAGTGGGGGACTCATCCTCCTTGAGTGGCCGGGCAGCATCAACAGTGTAGGACAGCCATGTACAGATTGTGTGATGATCAGGTGACCTGTATTTAACAATTAAAAACTATATAAGTCCATTGAGGACGTCCTGCAGGACTGTCAGTCCAATAGAAATTCTGGTCCCATCCAGTAATCATCGTAGTCGCAGAGCTTCAGCAGAACCATGGATGAAGTGCTGACCACACCTCCAGGAAATTATCAACACCTTAAAAGAAACAATTAGAGCTAATAAAGCCCAGTAATTAAGTAATAACCAGAGTTTGATTGACACAGTGCATCATGTGACTCCGGCATCACTGACTAGAGCAGCTGAACTAAAAGAGGACTCTACTTAGTCGAGAGGGCTCCCTGGAACAGCATCATTTCAGTGCCACACCCTCTACTAATGATGCCATGTTCTAAGAATAAAGCTTTTGGTCAGGAAACAAGTCTTATTTGTACTATCCTGAACATGGTAACTGAGGTCTTTAGAACCTAAAATGATGTTCTTTGTCTTTGAAGTTCTCTGAGCATCATACGGTGTGACCTTGGGATAAATTTGTCGTAATTGTGTTATATTTTCTACTTTCTAATCTCCCTAACTGTACCAAACCTTAAATCCTTCACCCTCAGCGTGTCTCTGACCGTTGACCTATCTACTCGATCCCTGATGCCAGGTCCTCTGTGCGCTTTACTCTACATGTTCCAGAAGGTTTCATTTAGTGATGTCACAGGAACCATCATGGCTACACCAGGCATTTTAGCAACCAAGCCACAGTGGTTCTGTAGGTTAGGGGGAATCCTCGCAAGCATGCTCAGATGCACCTGAGGACTTTTGTTCTAAAAAAGAAAAGCGGGATGAGGTTAAAATAGGGATTTTCAGGTTGAATGCCCCCTATTAAAAGCAGCCATCTGTTGAGCCGCGAAGCAACTGAAGAATGGGGCAACTATTGAGTTTGGCAGCACGACCCCTCCGCAGCTCGCGGTGGGAGAGCTGCCAGCTTTCTGCTGCTCTCGCTTTTGTCTTTCTTCCTCTCGCGATCATTCCGTTTTTATCCTCACACGCTTGTATTTTTGTTTTTTCCTCTTTTTAAGATCCTTCTCTCTCAGATTTTGTAGTAACTATTTAAATGATGTATTCTCTGATATACATGACTTTATTCTTACAGTACTTTACATTATATTATTATTAAAATGCATTTGTATTTAGTTTTATTTCAATTCAGAATTATGTTTTATTAACATAACATTCAATTTTATGTCATTTTCTTTCAATCATATTTCACCTTGGATTTTTGTTTTCTTTCATTTATTTACTTACTTTTTAATTGTCAATCATTTTTTAAAGCCTAAAACTAAGATTCATTATATCGCATCATCTTCCCCCTTACTCCTTTACTTGGGATTAGGGCTGCGGTGGGGTTCCCTATGACCATATGTATATACGTTACATGTGTGTATGTATGTATATTTATATATATATGTGTGTGTGTGTGTGTATGTGTGTGTACAACATATATATATATATATATATATATATATATATATATATATATATATATATATATATATATATATACCCACACACAACACACATACAAATAAATATAGAGGACTAATTCCTCTATATGAATTGTAAACACAGTAGGCAAAATAGATCACTTATTTATCACAACTTATTTTCCTATGTAGACCTAGTGAGCATGCGCGTCCACACGGGGGCGCTGCCTGACCGAGAATGACTTGCTTTATCGTTGAACTGACACCAGATTGATCACAGTTAAAACTCACAGGCGTTCAATCAAGACCAATAACTGTATGAGCTCTGTAGAGAATGACAGCGTGCAAAACATAAATATTTTAACCTTGATCTAAGACTTAATACCGTCAGCTTTAACTGTCTTCAGGTCAGGATTATGAGTGAAGTGCAGACCCTTTATATACAAGAATCAGAACAAACCCACGTGACTTCATATTGACAGCGTATCAACAGGAGTATGGTCATATGTCAGAAAGTGACCTGAAATCACGGTCTTTTTTCCTCTGGCGATGGACATTCTTTCCTTTTTTTTTTTTATTCACACCAAGACCTTTGCGAAGGCCCCTCACACAGTCTTTTGCCATCCTGATTTTTGTTCACTCTTGAACTTTTCCGACCCTCTTCTGTACTTTTGTACCATACAGTAAAAGCACAGTCCGTTTGCTTTGATCAGGGCGGCCATGTGTTCAGGATTTCAAATGATAAATATTACTTGAGGGCGGCACGGTGGCTTAGTGGTTAGCACGTTCACCTCTCAGTGCTGAGGATTCAGGTTCGAATCCCAATCTGGGTGGAGTTTCAATGTTCTCCATGTGGCCGTATGGATTTCCTGTGAGTTCTCAAAAAAACATGGAGTCTAGATAAATTGAATGCTCTAAATTGCCCCATATAGATTATTTGTCTGTGTGTGTGAGTGTGCCCAGCGCCTGAAACGTTCTCCCCTGGATGGTCATGGGGAACCCCCTGCAACCCTAGTAGAGGTGTAATATACATTAAATTGACTATTTTTGCTCTTTGCATTATTCATTGAAATCTTTTTTTTTTGTTATTTTATTTACATTTCATATTTCAAATGTTTTTTTTTTTCATTTAAATAAACAAATATTTAATTTGAGAATCTTTCTATTTCGTTTATTTGCATTTTTGCATCATAGATTTACATAACTTTTTGTGAATTTGTGAATTGAATAGACTTTGTGTGTAATGGTCCGCCTCTCGGGTTCAAATCCCAATCCGGGTGAGATTCTCCCTGTGTTCCCATTAATTTCCTTCCATAGTCCAAAAAAAAGGATTTGATGTGAATTGGATTCTCTGTGTGTGTGAGTGTGTGCCCAGCGACAGATTGCCGCCCTGTCCTGGGTGTATCTGCCCAGCGCCCGAAATGTTGCATGCCCCCGCATCCCCTCCATGACGTGAGATAAAATGAGCTTCTTGTGTGAGCAGCAAAAGCACAACACTGCCAGTTCTGTGTATTATTATGCATGTAATAAATGAAATTTAATTTGATTTGACGTGTTAATAAGACTTCTGTTTGTGTGCATTTTGTCTGAGTCTGCCTTTCTTTTCTAAGGTACCTTTATGCATTGGGACAGCGAGTTTGGAAGAGATGGAAAAAGCGATATTTTGTTCTTGTGCAGGTAAGTAACCTGTAAGGCATAATTATGTTCCATCTATTTATATTATATTTGTTTGTTTGTGTGTGTGTATATATATATATATATATATATATATATATATATATATATATATATATATATATATATATATATATATATACATATACTGTATGTATGAATATATTCATCAGGTCATCCTGTAGGTGTCTTGCACTCACACGGGGGTTTTTCTTAGTTGGCCTGACTAAGTTGCTAAGGGCCCTTGATGAAATTTTGGGCTTTTTTTCACGGCCAGGCAGGTTTGCAGCTGTTCCATAAGTTTTAAACTTCCTTATAATGCTCCCAATGGTGTCTCTTGGGATGTTATATTTTTTGGAAATCTTCTTATACCCAAGGCCCTTTAGGTGCGATGAAATAATCTCCTCTCTCAGCTTTTGTGGAAGCTCCTTTGTCTTTTCCCATGATTGCAACTCGGAAGCCATCAAACATCACTGAACTAGAGGCTTTTGCATGTGAAAAATGGGCCAAGATTCCAATTGAGAGGTGTAAGAAGCTTGTTAGTACTTACCAAAAATGTTTGTTGGCAGTTATAAAAGCTAAAGGATGCTCCACAAAGTATTAAAGCAAGGGGTTGAATAATAGTGCACATGCACATGTGTACAAAGAGTTAAATTTTTCATTTGAACTTCAAAGTGAAGTCAACTTCTGTTGTCAAAATAACTCAAATATGTATTAATAAATAAATACATATTTTTTTTTTTTGTAATTTGTAATTTATTGTCATTGTCTTTCATCCACATCTCTGTCTTTGGAGGTGAGGGGGTTGAATATTTCTGATTGCAACTGTGTGTGTGTGTGTGTGTGTGTGTGTATATATATATATATATATATATATATATATCCCCTCAGGTTAGCCAGTACACCTTTGCCATGTGCAGCTACAGGGAGAAAAAATCGGAGCCACATGAACTCATGCAGCTGGATGGATACACAGTGGATTATTCTGAAGCACAGCCTGGTACGTCTCAGCATCTCTCATTTAAAGATTCACCGAATCACATTACATTTGCAAATTCCTGTCCCTGTATTCACAACGTTGCTATTATTTAACTGACACCAAATGATAACAACTGATGAGTGTTTGAAGCACGATGAAAGACTCTAGCTGGAATAGTTTGAAGTCCGCTTCAACCCAGATTGTTGATCATTATATTTAAGGGACAAATTTATTCTAAGAGCTTAATGAATTTGAAGCACTGATTTAACAGAGCTACACATAAGTGACATTCATTGGTGAAACGCGTATGAAGTGGGATCTGAATATGTTGTCGCTGTAGAGTTGTTTTTTTTTTTTTTTTTTCAGCATACAGAGACTTCCATCTTTAGGTTTTTAAACCGGCTTTACACCAAAACACATTAATCAACCCACTTTATCAACTGAGCAACTAAAATTATACTTATCAATTAATTCGTCAAAGAAATATAATATTAATATAATATTAGGTATTCCCACAGTGACTCAAGAACCTCATTCTCTAAGGTTCTCATTCTCTAAGATAAGCTGTTCATTAAAACTGTTGTGTTTTTAGTCAGAGATCATCATCAGATATCAGTGAATGTTGTTTTATGTAAAGAACCGGGATCTTGTCCTCAGTGACAGCACGTAACAAAAGGAGATATCCGAGGACTTCAGACAAAGTAAGGGAGTGAGCAAGATTGCCCTAGAGCAAGTGGTTTAAGAGCCATGTAAGGACCGAAACGACCCTCTATATAATAATGCTTACAGTCCAACTGTAATATGTTAAAAGATGTTGTTACCATTTACAATTGTGAAATATTGAATAGTTGTTCCCAATAAAATGGCTTTTAAAAAGTAATTACAAACATACTATAATAAAAAACAAGGTTTGATTCATAAATGTGTTCATTGAAAGCAAAATCCTTAACAAAATGTTCTTCCGTAATGTAACGCAGTCCAGTTTTTAAAGTGAACGCTGATCTCTGCGTAACAGGATTCTGATTTCTCTAACAATCAAATACTGCCATCTATTGGCCAAATTATAGAATGGGATTTATAAAAATAAAAATAAATAAAAAAAAAAAACACTGGAAAAAAAATTTATTGTATATCGTGAATGATACGAATGTGAAGTGCTTACAGGTGTGCATTTGTCAAAATTGGCTTAGGCAATCAGATGTAAGGATCAAATTGACCCTCTGAATAATAATTCTTACAGTCCAACTGTAATAAATGTGTTAAAACATGATGTTACTATTCACAATTGTGAAATATTGAATTGTTGTCCCCAATAAAATGGCTTTTAAAAATAATTACAAACACACCATAATGAAAAAACAAGCTTTGATTCATAAATGTGTCCATTAAAAGCTTCTATGACATAACGCAGTCTGGTTTTTAAAGTGAAGCTGATCTCTGAGTAACAGGTTTCTGGTTTCTCTAACAATCAAATACTGCCATCTATTGGCCCAATTACAAATTACAGAACACAGTTTATTTAAAAAAAAAAAAAAATTTTAAACGCTAGAAAATAATGTCGCAATGTCACGCATTGATACGAATGTGAAGTGCCCAGAGGTGTGCATTTATTGTCAAAAATGACTCAGCCAATCAAATATAAGGACAGAAACGAAGTATAATAATGCTTACAGTCCAACTGCAATAAATGTGTTAAAAGATGTTGTTACCATTTACAACTGTCAAATATTGAATCATCCCCAATAAAATTGCTTTTAAAAAAAGATTACTAACACACTATAAAAAATAAGGTTTCATTCATAAATGTGTTCATTGAAAGCATGACACATCGCAGTCCGGTTTTTAAAGTGAACGCTGATCTCTGAGTAACAGGTTTCTCGTTTCGCTAACAATCAAATACTGCCATCTACTGGGCCAATTACAAATTACAGAACACGGTTTATTTAAAAAAATTTTTTTTAAAAACACTAGAAAAATAATGTCGCAATGTCACGCATTGATACGAATCTGAAGTGCCCAGAGGTGTGCATTTATTGTCAAAAATGACTCAGCCAATCAAATATAAGGACCGAAACGACTGAAATTAAGTATAATAATGCTTACAGTCCAACTGTAATGTGTTTCCATGTTCTCCCCATTTCCCTGTGGTTTTCCTCCGGGTTCTCTGGTTTCCTCTCACAGTCCAAAAACATGTTACATGAATGCTCTAAATTGACCCATATTGAGTGTGTCTGTGTGAGTGAGTGTGTGCCCAGGGATAGATTGGCACCCATTAGAGGATAAAGCAGAAGATAATGAATGGATGGATGGTTTCTCTAACAATGAAATACTGCCATATATTGGCCAAATTACAGAACACTAGAAAAATAATGTACTGTATATCACGTATATGAATGTGAAATGCTCAGAGGTGTTTATTTTCAAAAATGGCTTAGCCAATCAAATATGAGGACCGAAACGACCCTCTGTATAATAATGCTTACAGTCCAACTGTAATAAGTGTGTTAAAAGATGTTGTTACCATTCACAATTGTGAAATATTGAATTATCGTCCACAATAAAATGGCTAGGTTCCATTTTGGCAAATTTTTTTGGTTTTCTAATGTTAGGACGCAAAGTTTTTGCCAAACTCCAGAAAGCTCCGGTACAGTACACTCACCTTCCAGAGCAGTTGATTTGTCGTGAGTGCTGTAGAGCATTAGAGAAAATTAATAGCGCAGAAAATGAAACGCTAGATAAAAACACTAAAATAGGATCACTTAACACATGAAGGATTCCGTGGTAAACCATGCGTGAGTGTGTGCACGCACCTTATTAGTGACATCTGTACAATTATTCTGTAATATAAGTATTTAATTAGCCTCATTTCTCTAATCATTCATGTTTAGATCAGTCATGAAACTAGAGGAAAGTATGATCATAGTAATTTTGACCGTAGCCTGCTTTTTAGGGGCATATAGACTGCTTTGAATAATTTATAAAATCTTGAAACTTTCTGGTCAGAGTTGGGCGACTTGGTGGTGCAATGGTAGCCACTTCAGCCTCGTGAGATTATTTTGCAGACTTACAATCCAAATTTGATGGTTGGGGTTAGTATACAGGGTAAGCCATGATACAGCATCTCCATAGTAAAGAGGGTTAAGGGTCTTGCTCATGAGCCCACAGTGTCAATATTTACATTTGGTCATTTATTGGACGCTTTTATCCAAAGCGACTTACAAGGTGAGCACAGGGTTAATCACAGCATCCCTGGAGCATGAGGATTACCCACACTGGTAACTTCAGTGGACCTGGGATTTGAACCCCCAAACTTGAGGTTGATAGCCCAATGCCCTAACCACTGAGCTACTGCGCTCTCTGAGAGCATGGTAATCAGTGGTTTGGGTGTTGGGCTATTAATCTAAAGCTTGTGGGTTCAAATCCCAGGTCCATTAAACTTACCACTGTGGATTCTTAAACAAACCCTTAACCCTAATGTAGGTCACTTTGGATAAACTGCAAATTGTTAAAGTGATAAAATAAGTTTGGATACCTGTAAGTTACTTTGGATAAAGGAGTCTGCAAATAGTTTGAACATTTTCTGAAGTCTTGAAGTTACAGTTGGGAAGCACGGTAGTGCAGTGGTAAGCACTGGCCTTGTGAGGACATTTTGCAGATGCCTTTGACTGCCAAAGTGACTTAAAATTATCCAAACGTGATGATTGGGGTTAGAATACAGCGTTAGCCATGATACAGCATCTCTGGAGTAATGAGGGTTAAGGGTCTTGCTCAAGTGCCCACAGTGGTAACTTCATGTTGAGGGCATGGTAACTTAGTGGTTAGGGTGTTGGGCTAACAAACTGAAGCTTGTGAGTTCAAATTCCCGGTCTTTTGAGGTTACCAATGTGGGTCCTTGAGTAAGACCCTTAATGTTAAACTTAAAAAAAAACTTCAAAACCATGCCAGTTACAGATTTCAAAAGTGATAAAATAAGTTTGGATACCTGTAGGTCACTTTGGATAAAGGCGTCTGCAAATTCTTTGAACAATTTCTGAAATCTTGAAACTTTCAAGTCACAATTGGGTGGCTCGGTTGGGCAGTGAAGACGTTTTGCAGACGCCTATGACTTCCAATTATCCAAATTTGATGGTTGGTGTTACAATACAGTGTTAGCCATGATACAGCATCTCTGTAGTAATGAGGGTTAAGGGCCTTGCTCAAGTGGCAACATCAGAGGGCATGGTAACGCAGTGGTTAAGGTGTTGGGCTAACAAGCTGAAGCTTGTGGGTTCAAATCCAATCCACTGCAGTTACCAATGTGGGTCCTTGAGCAAGACCCTTAACCCTCATTGCTCCAGAGATTCTGTGGCCAATGCTGTGCTCACTTTGTGAGTCGCTTTGGATAAAAGTGTCTGCTAAATGACCGAATGTAATCTAATGTGTCAGTGGACTCTGAAATTGAACCACCAGCTACTGACCATCATGCCCTGTAGTTCGTAGCAAGAAGGTCATAGTTTCAAAAGGCCCTTTCTTTATGTTCTTCCTGTGATGCCTTTGACTTCCGAAGTAACTTACAATTATCCATACTTGATGGTTGGGGTTAGTATACAGTGATACAACATCTCTGGAGTAATGAGTTAAGGGTCTTGCTCAAGGACCCACAGTGGTAACTTCTGTGGAATTTGAACAACCAAGCTTTAGATTGATAGCCCAAAACCCAAACACTGAGCCATCATGCCCAGCAGCTCCTAGCAAGATGGTCCTGGGTTCGAAAGGTCTTTTCTTTATGTCTTCTCTGTGCCTTAATGATTTTACTCCAGGTATTTCTTTTACCTCCCATATTTCAAAACGTACATTAGTAAATTTGACTCATAACTATTATTTGTGTTGAGGAAAAGAATGATGGAGTCTGAGATTGATGGACAGATCGGTGCGGCATCGGCATTGATGCAGACTCTGCTCCGGTCCGTTGTGGTGAAGCTGACCCAGAAGGCAAAGTTCTCAATTTACCCGTCAAGTTTCAACCCACACCTATGTCCCCTCTGGGTAGTGTTACCCTAGAAATAGGGTAAGGAGTTCAGATCTGAGGGTACAGGCACTGCTTCTCCACATCGAGAGGTGCCAGCTGAGGTAGTTCGGCCATCTGTTCTGGATGCTTCCTGGACGCCTCCCTGGTTGGGTGTCCCGGACATGTTTAATCGGGAGAAGACCCAGGACAAGATGGAGATATTATGTCCCTGGGAACGCCTCCGTGTACCTGAAGAGCTGGAAGTAGTGGCTGGGGGTTGGGACATCTGGGCTTTTTTGCTTAGGTTGCTGCCCCCAAGACCCAGACCTGAATATGCTGTAGATGATGGATGAATGGATATTATTTTTCACCTTTACTGATGAGAAATAACCTGTGATGCTGTCTCAACCATAAACCTTTAAATAAACCACAAAACCATTCCAGTTGCAGTTTATCAAAAGTGATAAAATGAGTTTGGATACCTGTAGGTTACTTTGGATAAAAGCGTCTGCAAATTATTTGAACAATTTCTGAATTCTTGAAACGTTCCAGTTACAGTTTGGCAGCAGTGGTAACTACTTCAGCCTTCAAATTAGCCAAACTTGATGGTTGGGGTTAGTCTACAGGGTCAGCCATTATACAGCATCTCTGGAGTTAAGGTAAGGACAAGATGGAGATATTATGTCTCTCGATTGGCCTTCGAACGCCTCCGTGTGCCTGAAGAGCTGGAAGTGGTGGCTGGGGGTTGGGACGTCTGGTCTTCTTTGCTTGGGTTGCTGCCCCCAACACCCAAAACTGAATAGTCAGTAGATAATGGATGGATGGATATTATTCGTCACGTTTCCTGACAAGAAATAACCGAAACCATTTCAGTTATAGTTTTCCAAGGTGATTAGTTTTTCAAATCCGCTGGAAGGTCTTGAAAATTAACTAGTTAAACGCCAGCGATCTGTAAAGAAAAGATTCTTTATAGAAGTTTAATCCTAGAAAAATGTTCTGACATCACAATATACTAATAATTTCTCTTTATTGATTATTCTTTATTATTCAGTTTATTACTGAATATAAGCCAATTAAATTGTATTTTATTTTATTTTATTGAAAGGTACAGTCTGTGTCTGTGTAGGTCACTGTCAATTGTGTTCTTTTTTTTAAGTTAAAAGTGAGTTGAATGATCGTTGATACGTGACGCCAATTTAATTCCTGTATGTTTCAGGGTCACATGCCCTTAATCCACTCTTTATAACATTTTTGACATGACGCTTAAAGCTGGAGCTTTTTAAAGAGTGAGTGCACACAAAGAACCCATGGAGTCCTCCACATTCACACCAAAGTGAGAAAATAAACCCTAATATCTCATGATCTCCAAAAGGCCAAAACTTTAGGACTTTACAGACTTACCGTGAAGAATTCTACCATCTCAAGTGCTCTTAAGCAATGTTTGTCCTTCAGGGAAAGAAAGGCCACTCCTTCAGGGAAGGTATGGGTGTCACAGAGTGATCATCTAAGCAAGTCCAGGCTCCGAATTGTATTTTTTTTTGAGTGCTTTACTGACTTTTCATGAAGTAGGGTGACGTTAAATGTCAAAAGTGGTTGAATGGTACACTGCACATCCCTTAACTGCCTTAAACCTTTTTCTGCAGGTCTTCATGGAGGTAGAGCATTCTTCAGTGCCGTCAAAGAAGGCGATCTGGTGGTGTTCGCTTCTAACGATGACCCAGACCGCAGTCTTTGGGTGCAGGCCATGTACCGGGCCACTGGTCAGTCCTACAAACCAACTGTGCCCGCCCAGAATCAGCATCAACAATCCAAAGGAGGCGCTGTCCCAAAAGATGGAGCCAGCTCAGTACTCAGTAAGTTTTGTACTTTCTTATGACACTAGAAAGGTAATTTCTGTTCCTCGTCAATAAGTAGTTTGGTGAATAAGGGTGATGATCAAAAATGTTCACAATAACGGACGGCATGGTGGCTTAGTATTTGGCGTGTTAGCTTCTCAGCACTGGGAATCCAGGTTTGAATCCCAATCTGGGTGGAGTTTCCATGTTCTCCCCGTATCCTCGTGGGTTTCCAGCGGGTTCTCTGGTTTCCTCCCATAGTCCAAAAACTTGGATTCAAGGTAAATTGAATACTCTAAAATTGCCCCATATAGTGTGTGTTTGTGGCTCTCTGACTGATTGAGTGTGCCCAGCAATAGATTGGCGCCCTGTCCTGGGTGTATTTGCCCAGCAATTGATCATTCCATGGACTATATGCTGTAAAAGTCGGGATATGATGGCCAGTGGTTTAGGTGTTGGGTTATCAAGCCGAAGGTTGATGTTCACTAAAGGTTCAAATTATAGGCCCACTGAAGTTACCAATTTAAGATAAATTTACTCACTATATTGGCAGATAATTTTACTTGCGTCATGTACAATATTTCTTAATTTGTGTTACAAACACAAAGAGTCTGTAGGTGGTTCAAAAGTATCCTGATTCTGAAGTCTTTAATGCAGAAGACACTGGGTGAAAAACAGCCATAGCACACAATACAACTTGAACGTAACATAAAACAATGTACCACACAAAACTAAGGGAAGGAATGGTTTTCAAACATGTAAGGGTCAAGGGCAAGGGCTGCATCAGATCTACACTAATGACAATTAATAATATCAGGACCCAATAAAGGCGCTGATGTACAGATTCTAGGTAGAGGGTGCTGATATGACAATTTGTGTTTGTTCATCTAATTTTTTGCATAGATTTTGTGCAGAGTGAGCCAATATGTACTGATGCATCATGGTACCAGGTGTACATTAGATTAGGTCTTTACTTTTGCAGATTCTTGATCTAGAGAGATAGAAGTAAATGAGTGTAATTTCGTGTTAAAATCAATACGAAAAGTATTTACAGTTACAAAGCTAATGTTTCGCCAGTTTCCGTAAGTATCTGTTGAAAGCAGACAACACTTGTGCATTAAGACCTATAAGTTTTAAATGTAAAAGCTGTTGGACTGACATGCTTGGAAGGATTTATGTGAGATTAAATGGACAAGGCATGTGAGACATATAAGTCCTCTTCCACTCCAGTAAACCATTCCATTTCTCTTTTTAAAAAAAGTGCTTGTCTAAATCTTCAAGGCCTTTCTCCTCCGTACATCGTGCTATGTTTCTATACGCAAGACATTTTTTGAGAATGATGTGAGGTTGGAGGTACCAAAGGTCAACGATTTGCCATAGCATTGATGACTACAAAGCATTTTTTTTAACACTGTATCTTAGAAAATGAAACGATGCCTGATATATAAGTATTTATATTTTGCTGTTTTGCAAACAGACCGACGTCTTTCACAGACCTGAAAGTCAACGAAAAGACCTAGCGGTAAATGTAAAGCCTTCTGGAGAGAACGTTCAAGAGGACAAACCCTTATATTAGTATTTGAGCCATAATATTCCTGAATGTTTAGTCCTTGGCGACACAAAAGGGCATGAAAATCTAATTTACCGGCGGTCTGTAGAAAAAAATCTGGACTTTATGGACCATCGGTATTTGGTGACGCCCCCTTGGTGACGGCAGAAACTCACAAAAACTTTGTTTCCATCGAAAAGTCTTTGAAAACATGTAGGGAGATTTGTTTTCTCCACTCCTTGGTGGAATAATATGGTCACCTGATCACCACACAATCTTTACATGGCTGTCCTACACTGTTGATGCTTCCCGCTTAAGGAGGATGAGTCCCCCACTTGGTCTTGGTCCTCCGAAGGTTTCTTCCTAAAAACAACAACATAACAGGGAGTTTTGTCTTGCCACTGTCACTTCGGCTTGCTCTTTGGGGGTTAAAAGGCTTATAACACTGTAAAGCTGCTTTGTGACAATGTACTATTGTTAAAAACCCTATATAAATAAATTTACGTGAAATTTACTACAAATCTAGGGTTTTGAGGTGTTACCAATTTCCTGGAGGCGTCGTCAGCTCTTCATCCATGGTTCTGCTGAAGCACTGCAGCTACGACATTTACTATTGCAATTACTAATTACAATTTCTATTTTAAAAAGCGCTGTATAAATAAATTACTTGAACTTGAAAAAGGCTTATTTTTTGCATCCACATGTTTAACAGATGCTTTAATATTTGCTTCTAGAATTTGCTAGTATTTTCTGGAGTCCACCCCCTTTCCACTTATGGCCCGTTGCTAATGCTGCTGGCAGAATTTATCCACCCCCATGCTTTACAGTTATTGAGAAGCTATTTCCATGTAATACAGTTCATTTCTTTTAACCCTACTTTTGCTACCTGCGGCCCATGAGTTGCCTTTTAACGTCATCAATTCTAATTCTATAGACCTTTTACTGTTTCCACCTTTTTGAGAGGCTTTCTTTAGAGATCACTCTGTGATTGGAAGGATGTATTTGTCCATTTGCCCAGAAGACCTTTTGTGTGGTCCGACGCCGAGTTTAGGTGAAAAGGTCTGGCTCGCAATTGCTATTCTAGATGATTATGTTTAGGGTTACGGTCAAGGTGTGTTCCTTTTTATGGACCTTGATATATCCACAGGGGAATTGACATGTTGGACACATGCCTTTCACAAACTGTTTTCATAAAGAATTATGCAGTTGTCCAAAATGCACGGCTAGAGGGGCGCTGCTGAGCACTTATGGAGTAGGACTTGAGTTTAGAAGCTCCTGCCAATTTCTATTAAAATTTTATTAAAACTGCACTGTTTAGTAATATATGTGTTCCTACATTGTTGTTGCTGCCTGGCCGCTCAAGGAGGATGAGTCCCCCACTGAGTCTTGGTCCTCCCAAGGTTTCTTCCTTAAATAACAACATAAAAGGGAGTTTTTTCTTGCCACTGTCGCTTCGGCTTGCTCTTTGGGGGTTTAAAGGCTTTTCATTCTGTAAAGCTGCTTTGTGACAATGTACTGTTGTAAAAAAGCGCTATATAAATAAATTACTTGACTTGACTTGACTTATTCGACTCTGTGAACTGAGTGTTGCTGAATAGTAACTTTATTATTGATTAAAATGTCTGGAAAGACTCCGAAAACTCGCAGTGCTATTCAGACGCATCTGTGGCCCGCACCTTGTGCTGAGGCCGTGGCCCCGAGCGAGTCACCGACGACATCTGAGGTCGCGTCCACGCACGCGAAAATAGATATACAGTAGATTCCCTCAAACTTGAGCTGCTGACGTCATTGAGGAATGACATCGCAGAGATTTTTAAAAAAGAGCTTCGGGAAACGCTCGGGGACACTTTGGCCACTATCCAGCTCGACCTACAGACTTTGAAGACGCAATTAGCGAACTACAAAGCGGCTATAATGGAATTGAATACAAACGGTCACTTTATCTAGATGATTTGTTATTGTATATATCTGATCCTGCTGTTTCTATTCCTGCTGTTTTGGATATTCTGAAAGAGTTTGGCATCTTTTCAGGTAATAAACTAAATCTGGAGAAAACTGAATGTTTTCCCATCAATACTGCAGCATGTCATCAACAGTCCAGCCTTCCTTTTCGTTTTAGTCCTTCGGGGTTTAAATACTTGGGTATTAATGTGACCCGTTCTTTGGCTGGCCTAGCTGCTACTAATTTCACTCCCCTCGTGTCGAGGACTTCAACTGATTTCCAAAGATGGCGCAATCTTCCCCTTTCATTAATTGGCAAGATTAATGTCATCAAAATGAATATTTTACACAAATTTATATTTTTATTCCAATCTATTCCTCTATTCCTGCCAAAACATTTTTTAATTCACGTGATACAATAATTCAGACTTTCATTTGGGGTGGGAAATCACCTAGGGTAAGTAACGCTATACTGCAGAGATGCAGACTGAGTGGAGGACTTGCTTTACCTAATTTTCTATCTTATTATTGGGCTGTCCACATACACAAACTTTATTGTTTACTGAAATCCCCTCAAAATGTATTGTGTAAATTGGAGCTATTATCCTGTTGGGGTCCTTCTTTATCTGCTTTACTTTATTCTTCCTTGCCAGTAAGGCCCTCTCTATATACTGATAATGTAGTGATTCTTAATACACTTAAGATTTGGTATCAATTTAGGCGGCACTTTAAATTCATTGTTGCATTTTCCTTGGGTCCTTTAAACAAAAACCATTTATTTCCTCAATCACTTTCGGACTCAACATTTGCAGTATGGTTTGACAAGGGGATTACACAGTTTAAACATTTATATGTAGATGGTGTATTTGATAATTTTGCCAGTACGTCATCTCATTACAACCTCCCTAATACTCATTTATTTAGTTATTTTCAGGTTCGTGATTTTGTGTCCAAACAATTCCCTAATTTCCCCTCCTTGCCTCCTGAGCAATGTTGGGAAATTATGCTTTCGCTGCCTCCTCATTGCCAAGGAAGTATTTCAAAGCTGTACGATATAATCTCAGCTTTTGGCAAGCATTCTGATGCTAAGTTTAAGTGTACGTGGGAAAAGGAACTGGGTATACAGGTGCGTGAGGAGACCTGGGGATGTGCCATCGAGAGGATAAGGTCTTCTATCTCTTGTGCTCGTCTTGCACTTATCCAGTTTAAGGTTTTATATAGGGTACATTTTTCAAAGGCTAGACTATCTGCAATTTATCCTAACATTGAGGATAAGTGTGATGGGTGCCATGGCTCCCCTTGTCATCTTAGCCATATGTTTTACCTCTGTCCTGGCTTGGAAATTTTTTGGGTTCAGTATTTTGCGACCATGTCCACTGTTCTCGGGGTGAATATTCAACCTTGCCCTCTGATTGCCATATTTGGTGTGTCTGATCCTTCACTTCACAAAGGGGCATTATTGCTTTCACATCCCTATTAGCTAGACGTCTCTTACTACTACAATGGAAATCTACAAAATATCCATCTATTTCCCATTGGCTAAGAGATGTTATGGCATTCTTAAAACTTGAGAAAATTAAATATACCCTGAAGGGTGTACAGCTAAGTTTTATAGCAGGTGGCAACCTTTTATTTCTTATTTCACCAATCTGGCAGTTTTTCCAAATTAAATTAAATGTGTGATCTTCTTTTGTTTTTCATTTCTCTTTTCTTTTTCGTGTGCCTTTTAATGTTGCACTACACTAACAATGTCAGTTGGTCGTGGTGAGCCGAGTGGTTATATATATATTTTTTTTTTTTTTTTTTTTTTTTTTTTTTTTTTTTTTTTTTTTTTTTTTTTTTTTT
Source organism: Corydoras sp. C115 (assembly GCA_019802505.1). Classification (NCBI taxonomy): domain Eukaryota; kingdom Metazoa; phylum Chordata; class Actinopteri; order Siluriformes; family Callichthyidae; genus Corydoras; species Corydoras sp. C115. The sequence goes on along the minus strand of JAFMOC010000121.1, from coordinate 529,522 downwards.
TTTGGCTAGCCAATGGGACTGAATAAAACACAATTCAAAATTAGGGCGAGTGTGTCCCAATTCTTTTGTCCTAGGGGTGTAACGATACATAAAATTTCAAGTTCAAGTATTCGCTCTCCCGCCTTGACTCTTGAGCTTAAGTGACATCCCATTCCTAATCCATAGGGTTCAATATGACGTCGGTCCACCCTTTGCAGCTAGAACAGCTTCAACTCTTCTGGGAAGGCTGTCCACAAGGTTTAGGAGTGTGTTTATGGGAATTTTGGACCATTCTTCCAGAAGGGCATTTGTGAGGTCACACACTGATGTTGGAAGAGAAGGCCAGGCTCTCAGTCTCCAGTCTAATTCATTCCAAAGATGTTCTATCAGGTTAAGGTGCAGGCCAGTCAAGTTCATCCACACCAGACTCGCTCCTCCATGTCTTTATGGACCTTGTTTGTCCGCTGGTGCACAGTCATGAGGAAGAGGAGGTGGCTGGCTCCAAACTGTTGACACAAAGTTGGAGCATGGAATTGTCCAAAATGTCTTGGTATACTGAAGCATTCAGAGTTACTTTCACTGGAACTAAGGTCAAGCTTTGTAGCTAGAGAAAAATAACCTGTAGCCATGGATGCTCTAGAGTCCAGTGACAGCGTGCTTTACACCACTGCATCCGATGTTTTGCATTGCACTTGTTGATGTATGGCTTGGATGCAGCTGCTCGACCACGGAACCAATTCCATGAAGCTCTCTGGTAACTGTTCTTGAGCTAATCTGAAGACCACATGACATTTGGAGTTCTGTAGTTGATGACTCTGAATGCAGTTGGCGACCTCTTCGTTGACTCCGCTCAGTCATTTTACATGGCCTACCACTTCCATACGTGGCCAAACACTTACATTTTCGCATAATCCAGCTGACCGTTAACTGAAAAATTTTAGCCTAGATTTTTATTTTTATGGTTATTGATGCGTTAGCACATTGGAAATAATTCCACAAACGTACCTCACAACCGCAGACAAATCGTTCATGTTGTATCCACCCCCCCAGCCCCCGTGATTTGAATACAACAGTGTGTCATTTGTGTGTATGGTTTCAGCTCGCACTCCAGGCTCCGCCTTTAAACTAAGCTTCACTCGGGTGTGGAGCTCGTCTCTTAATTTTAGTTCCTCCTTGTTTTTTGGGTTTTGCGAATTCCATAACGTTGTATTCTGCGTGGGGCGGCACGTATGCCTCTCAGCGCTGGGGATTCCAGGTTTGAATTCCAATCCGGGTGGAGTTTCCATGTTCTCCCCGTGTCCGCGTGGGTTTCCTCCAGGTTCTCTGGTTTCCTCCCACAATCCAAAAACATGGATCAAGCTCTATTGAATGCTCCAAATTGCCCCATATAGAGTGAATATTTGTGTGTGTGTGTGTGTGTGTGTGTGTGTGTGTGTGTGTGTGTGTGTTTGTGTGTGTGTGTGTGTATGTAAGTGAATGTGCCCAGCAATGGATTGGTGCCATGTCATGGGTGTATCTGCCCAGCGCCCAAAACGTTCTCCCCTGGATGAGCATGCGACCCTAGTAGAGGATGTGTGGGAAAGCACACACCTTTACACCCCCATTTCGTCCATATAGTCCATCTCTGCTCATGTCAACCTCTAGGATTTTAATCTACAAACGCCAGGCTTAAATTCGGTTAACAATCTGATTTAAGTATGCAGCTTGCTTCATTTAAAGAACGAGTCTGATCTTTCCGGGTACTTGTTTACATCTTCAGCAAGTGTTATTCTAACCACGTGTTACTGTGAATACATATATATCTCTTGTTGATATCCCCGGCTAAAATAATTATCACCATTCAATTACACATTGCCATTAAGTCTTGATTTTTAATCCCACATAGTGCCGCTGTTGGCGTTTACATGTTTACTGCTCCCCCAATATGAACGTAGGCGTTCAATCTTATTAAGATGTCAATAAAAGGCTCTATGTACCAAATATGGAACCTGTAAGTAATGCATATTATAAAGCCTGCTCTCCTGCTCTTCAGGTGAACGTAAACTGATTTCGAAGCAATTACGCCACCCACAGAAAAAAATATTTCTATCAAATGAAGGCAAACTAATTTAATTTCCTGGCTCGCGTTCGAATATCGTCTGTTCTTGTGTTACAAGAAACTTCAGCGTTAGTTCCTAGGCGGGTGGCGTTCACGCCATGATGCCCGATTCGGTCTGTCCTCCCTCTTTAGTGTCTGAGCCGATCACTGACATCACTCTTGTCATCTCCCAGATGAGCCACGGCGCTCAGGGTCGGGTTTCAGTGCCAGCGTCCCCACTTTGCGTCCAGGCCACGTATCCCGATAGAGCGCAGACGTCCTGTCCGTCTGTGTCCGTCTCTCAAACTCGGGCTGCCTGTGCGGAAGTGACTGGCAGCTCTGTACCTGCGACTTCGGCCCTGTGCCCGCGTTCCAATCTGTCATAAAGCCCGTGTGCAGCTCGCCGCTTGCTGTCAGATAGATGTGACTGGTGCTGTGAAGCCCGAAAAACGCCGGGACCGGCCGCCTCGGTCCTTCGACTCTGATTAAAGCCGACGCCGGCCCCCGGTTTCCTCCTCCCTCTCGTGTCGGTGGATAATAACCGCAAGTTAAAGTTGACACAGATCAATACGCTTCCTCGGCTGAACTAGATGTCGCGCCTCTAGATCAATAGGATGCTTCCCTCCTCTCTATTACTGCAGTTAATCTATATCAGTCTTTGTCTTCCTTTCTTTCATCTGATTCCTTTATGCCCTATCCCTGTTGTGTGCTAACGACATTATGATGGGAAGCGCCGACTGTAATATGACCTATATCGGAATTGAACCCCTGTGTACAATGGATGTTTTAGGGTGTGGGGGTGTGTAGGTGGGGGGCGGCAGAAGTGTTTGCGAGTCAATTGGAGAATTGAGCTTTATGTGGCGCTGATCATGTGCTCCCAGGCATCCTCAGCCTTTTTCTCTGTTCATACAAGCATCCACGGAGTCATCAGCATGCCAGAAATGGCAGCGTTAATAAAAGCAATCGCTAATGCCCAGCTCGAGCAGGGGCCGCCGGCCATGCGGGCATTTGCAGATGCGTCTCAAAAGCCTTGGTCTTTTGTGGGTGAGGACCTCACTCCGCATATGCGCGCTCTCACACAGCCAGCAGCAAGTGTTAGGCTTTTGATGGCTCCCCATTAGCCGGGTTTCAGGACGCCTCTGACGCAAGCGATGAAAAGACTGGAAATGAACTTGGGCACACTTTTAGCACTCCTCCTCACACTGGCGCACATGCTGACCTGACCCTATCCCCTTCACATCTCACATGTGTGTCGTCCTCTCTTTCAGCTTGATGCGCTCGTCGTCTGGCTTTTTATTGAGTGCAAATGGGGATGTGCGCCAGATGGAAAACAAACTATTATACTCGCCGTTCAAGGTCGCATCTGAGCCTGAAAACAATGATGGTGGCCTGTACCTGAGGCTTGTGTGTACATGCTGGGGACTGGCGGCGCCATCAGGAGGGGGGATATATTTAGGACGCGATGAGCGTTGATTGCGTTTTCATCGCTGGTAAAGAAAACAAGTGAATGTCTGAGTTCTTTTTTTACCCTCAGAATGCGTGTGAGGGCGTGGGTTTATTGGATGTGCCGCCGTGTGGAAGTGGGTTTGTCAGCTTCACATGTTTATCACTGAAAGATCGAATCCGGCTGTCACAGAGAAACTCCGGCCAAAGGAGGTGACATGCAAATAAAAGGCAAGGATGGTGCCAGCACAACCAAACACAGATTTGTGTTCTTTACAGTGAATCCGAAAGTGAGATTTTTTTTTTTTTTTTTTTTTTTTGGTTTGTTTATTCCACATTGTAAAGGAACCGTACACCTGTGTACTGTTACTTCATTTTTAGAACCTGCACTGAATTTGATTCATTTGGTTTTGTAGCTTCTTCTATCAGTGGTTTGAATGTGTTTCAACAATTTAAATGATATTAATTGTAATAAAAATAAAAATTGTAAGCTGTTGTATTTTGTACACACACATGTAAAAGTTTAATATTATTTATATATATGTATGTGTGTGTGTGTGTGTGTGTGTGTGTGTGTGTGTGTGTGTGTGTGTGCATATACAAATTTTTGTATTATAATATAATAATTTTTAAATATATAAATGTGTGTATATATAAATGTTTCGATAGTGTGTGTATATATATATATATATATATATATATATATATATATATATATATATATATATATATATATATATATATATATATATAATTTTATATATAACTTAATTTTTGAGGTAAATAAATGTGTATATATATAATTTTTTCACTATATATATATATATATATATACATAAAATGTGTTTGTGCAGTCAAAAGATCTTTTTTTTGTTTCACTTATTCTCCATGTTCCCAGTTGCACTTCCTGTAAAGATGGACTTTGTAGTTCTGCACTTACAGTCTGCAGTTGATCTGTTTCTGTTCTACAGCACATACTGTTAGTCCCCTTTGCTCTGTTTTAATGGTCAGAACCCAAATAGT
>JAFMOC010000121.1:465000-520000 GCA_019802505.1 Corydoras sp. C115 | reverse complement strand
ATAAATCGATGTATTAAATCGAGTGGGGGTGGGGGATCCCCCATGCCCATCCAGGGGAGGACTTTTCGGCGCTACACCCAGGACAGGATGCCAATCTATCATTCTAACACTCACTCACACAGACACACACAAACACACTCTATATGGGGCAATTTACCATATTGTGGGACCAATAAAGTTTTATCTTATTTTATATGGAGCAATTTAGAGCATTCCCTTTTTCTTGAATCCATGTTTTTGGACTCCAAAATGGACTTTTAGACCATGACTCTTTGGACTCTCAAATCCATGTTTTTGGTTATGGGGAGAACATGGAAACTCCACCCAGATTGGGATTCAACCCTGAAAATTTAAGATGCTTTCGTATATTGAGTGCGTAACATTTCACTCTTTCTTCCTGAATTTCTTCATGAAATATAATGGAAGTTCGAAGGCAAGAACGAGGTAGCGTCACTTGCAGTTTTGGATAAAAGTGTCTGCTAAACGATCAAATGCAATGTAATGTAAAAAAAAAAACAGATGATGGTGATTTTTAGGGAAGAACTTGGGGAGGACCAAATCTCAGTGGATGACTTATCCTCCATGTACAGAAACGTACAGATTGTGCAATAAGCAAGAGTTTATTTTCCAAAATTAGAAGAAACTGAAATAGTTGATTTAGGTTCTCGGTTCTGTCGCGTAATTACCGCAGTGCTCTGACAGTGTTATGGATAAGATGCTGGTGATACCTCCAAAAGGCATTAAGAGGATTACATTTACATTTAGTCATTTAGCAGATGCTTTTATCCAAAGCGACTTACACATGAGAAAACCGCAAATCAGTAGTTATGAAGAAAACCAGCTACACTGTAGAATTATCAAACCAGATTGTTATCTGATCCTGCACCCCCCCCCCCCCCCCTTTTTTTTTAATAAAAAAAATTACAACAGGTATTTGTTAGAAATATTCAGTAGATTCTGAAGTGATTCTGCTTTACGGACAGATCATTTTGCGGAGTGAGAATTAGCTCCTCGGTGAGGTGGAATCACCTGGCGACAATCATCAGTAGAGCGAAGTGAACGAGCTGGAGTGTATTTTGAAAAGAGTGAAGGTAAGATGGGGCAGATCCAGAGATTGTCCTGTAGGCCAGATTCAGTGACTTGTACTGAATGCAGCAGCTACAGGGAGCCAATGGAGAGAGAGAGGAGTAGTGGAGTGACATGTCTCTTGGGTGGTTGAATACTGTACAAGTCGGGCTGCAGAGTTCTAAATTAGTTGTAGAGATTTGATTGTGCAAGCTGGGAGACCGGCAAGCAGTGCATTACAGTAATCAAGCCAGGATAGGATGAGGGCTTGAACTAACAGCTGAGTAGCATGTTCAGTCAAGAAAGATCTGATCTTCCTGATGTTGTAAGGAAGGAATCTGTAGGAATGGGCCGTTTTAGTGACCTAATCAGAGAGTTTAAGATGGGAGTCAATTGTGAAACCAAGGTTACGCACCGAGTCGGTTGGAGAGCTTGTGGAGCTGTCATGGATTAGCCACACATCCTTAACAAATAGGACATCCTCATGTTGGGTTTTCGATTGTGAGTGAGGACCATGGCATGCTGTTTCTCGCAGGTGCCGACTGTCTGACCGCTGAAATGCGGATTGCGTGTGCACAATAGTAGCCCCTCCAGCGCTATATCGGGGCAAACGCAAGCAGCAGGAGCCCGGCCAGACTGCGTGGCGTGCTCATTAGGAGGACACGTGCGCAGTCGCAGTGGATCGCGAGCAGTTAATTGAGCGGTCAGAGCCAAGACACACGCAGGCCATCTGTTTGTCGCGGCGGAACATCTTGTGGCACTCGGCTCGGCACGAGGCCATTCTGCTGCAGCACTTGGCCACACGATATTAATAGATCTGGGGAAGGGAGACAGACGTGGCGACAAAAAGAGGAAGACGCCGATCGATGGGTGCAGAGTCGAGATGTGCCGGAGTACATGCAGCAAGTATTTCAGGCGCTAGACAGACGCAAACACGTAGAACTGCCTTTTTACGTGAAGAACAGCAGGAAGCAGGACTGAAGCATCCATGAAAATAAATAAAATAAATAAAATCACTGCTGGCGGCACGGTAGCTTAGTGGTTAGCATTTTCTCCTCTCAGAGCTAGGGATTCCAGGTTCGAATCCCAATCTGGGTGGAGTTTCCATGTTCTCCATGTACGTGTGGGTTTCCTCCGGGTTCTTCGTTCTCCCACAGTCCAAAAAAATGGCTCAAGGTCAATTGAATTCTCCAAATTACCCCATATAGTGTGTGTCTGTGTGTGTGAATGAGTGTGTGTCCAATGATAGATTGGCGCACTGTCCTGGGTGTATCTGCCCAGCGCCCAAAACTTTTTCCCCTGGATGGGCATGGGCAAACCCCCACGACCCTAGATAATGGATGGATAATGGATCACTGCTGGTGGAAGAGCGTTCTCCCACAAAGCTCCTCAACTTTGGAATAGCCTTCCAGTTACTGTTCGCGATTCAGAATCACTATCAATCTTTAAAAGTAGATTAAAGACACATTTATATCATTTTGCGTTTAATTAATTCCCTGTAAATAAAGGTGTAGATCTCAGGCTTGGCGGTGTTGGGTTGGTGATCTGGGATCAGTCTGTGTTGGTATTCCACCTCTTCATCCAGCTCATCATTAGTAGAGGGTGTGGTATCTGCCCCTTTTAGTTCTGCTGCTCTAGTCAGTTATGCCAGGCACATGTTGCACTGTGTCAATCATCCATCCATCCATTTTCTTCCACTTTATCCTCTACTAGGGTCACAGGGGTTACCCATGCCCATCCAGGGGAGAATGTTTTAGGAAGATACACCCAGGACACCCTATCACTGGACACACACATTATATAATATGGGTAATTTGGAGAATTCCTTTGACCCTGATCGATGTTTGGACTGTGGGGGAACCCGGAGGAAACCCACGTGGACACGGGGAGAACATGGAAACTCCACCCAGATAGGGATTCGAACCAGAAATCCCCAGGGCTAAGAGGAGAACGTGCTAGCCACCGTGCTGCCCCTGTGTCAATCAAGCTCTGGTTATTACTTAATTACTGGGATGTATTAGCTCTAACTGCTTTTCTTGTTTGTTTCTTTTGAGATGTTGCTAATTTCCTGGTGGTGTGGTCAGCTCTTCATCCATGGTTCTGCTGGAGCACTGCGGCTATAACGATTACTGGATGGAACCTGGATTTTTATTGGACTGGCAGTCCTGCAGGATGCCCTTAATGGACTTGTATAGTTTTTAATTGTTAAATACAGGTCACCTGATCATCACACAATCTGTAAATGGCTGTCCTACACCGTTGATGCTGCCGGCCGCGCAAGAAGGATGAGTCCCCCACTGAGTTTTGGTCCTCCCAAGGTTTCCTCCTTAAAATAACAACATAACAGGGAGTTTTGTCTTGCCACTGTCGCTTTGGCTTGCTCTTTGGGGGTTTAAAGGCTTATAATACTGTAAAGCTGCTTTGTGACAATGTAATGTTGGTAAAAGCACTCTATATATAAATAACTTGAACTTGAACAGCATTTGATCATCTGTTTTGTTGATAATGTACAAACCTTATCTTTCAAAACTCAGCCTTCAAAGCCTTCAGCTCCGTGACTTGCGATTTTTCTCAGACGACCTCGTACAAACATGCAGTCACACTTCAGTCACAGTGTCACAGATGGTAAGGCTAGAGGGTAAGGCACTCACAGGGTGCGCTGGTGACCCATTGGTGTGCGAGCGCGTCGCCCTCACAGCAATCACCCGGCTGTCCTGACAACGACAAGCGATCCGAGCTTTCGCCCACTTTAAAATGCTAATATTAAGGCAACCTAATTAAGTTTGATCCAATTCCATTTGCTTCGTTTTACCACGAAAAGTTAATGAACGTGACGGCGGACCTCATGCACACACCCACACGCTCTTGCATATGTTTTGCATAGCATCCGTGCGATCCGTTTTATAATAATTTATTTAGTTTATTTATAGGTGGCTTAGTGGTTAGCACGGTCGCCTCTCAGCGCTGGTGATTCAGCTTCGAATCCCACTCTGGGTTGAGTTTCCACGTTCTCCCCGTGTCCGTGTGGGTTTCCGTGTTCTCTGGGTTCCTCCCACAGTCCAAAAACATGGATAAAGGTCAATTAATTCTTCAAATTGCCCCATATAGAGTGTGTCTGTGTGAGTGTGTCCCCAGCAATAGATTGGCGTCCTGTTCTTGGTGTATCTGCCCAGCACCCGAAGCTTTCTCTCCTGGATGGGAATGGGGAACCCCCCCATGACCCTAGTAGAGGATAAAACGGAAGATAATGGATGGATGAATTTATTTATATAGTGATTTTTATAATAGCACATTGTCATAAAGCAGCTTTACAGTGTTATAAGCCTTTAAACCCCCAAAGAGCAAGCTGAAGCAACAGTGGGAAGACAAAACTTCCTGTTATGTTGTTATTTTAAGGAAAAAACCTTGGGAGGACCGAGGCTCAGTGGGGGACTCATCCTCCTTGAGCGGCCGGCAGCAGTGTAGGACAGCCAGGTATAGATTATGTGATCATGTGACCTGTATTTAACAATTAAAAGACTATATAAGTCCACTGAGGGCATCCTGCTTGTCTCTATCTAGGAATCTAAATTTACTAGCAGGCAGGCCGCCTCAATTTCTTTCTCCGTATCTATTACCTGGAACACTTCGAGCAGCAGGAGTACAGTTACACCTTTTCCCCGTGATTTATTCACAATAATACACAACATGGACGGCACAGTGGCTTAGTGGTTAGCACGTTCGTCTCTCAGCGCTGGGGATTCACGGTTCGAATCCCACTCTGGGTGGAGTTTCCATGTTCTCCCTGTGTGTGCGTGGGTTTCCTCTGGGTTCCTCGGTTTCCTCTCACAGTCAAAAAACATGGATCAAGGTCAATTGAATTCTCCAAATTGTCCCATATAGAGTGTGTGTGTGTGTGTGTGTGTATGAGTGAGTGTGTGACCAGCGATAGATTGGCGCCCTGTCCTGGGTGTATCTGCCCAGCGTCCGAAACGTCCCCACCCCACCGACCATACTAGAGGATAATGCGGAAGATAATTATAGAATTAATACAAAATCTCGAGTGCCTTCTTGTTTTTATTTAATGGTTACAAACACTATAATAAAAAAACAAGGTTTAATTCATAAATGCGTTTTTTGAAAACAAAAATGCTAATAAACTGGACTTTTGCGACGTAATTAGTACGATTTTTAAAATAAACACAGATCGTACTTTCAGTTTCATTCATACCACCCTCTAGTGTCCAAATTACAGAACACAGTTGTTAGAACGTTCGACTCTCAGCGCTGGAGAATTCCTGGTTCGAATCCCAATCTGGGTGGAGTTTCCAAGTTCTCCCCGTGTCCACGTGGGTTTCCTCCGGTTTCCTCCCTCAGTCCAAAAACATGGATTCAAGGTCAACTGAATTCTCCAAATTGCCCCATATAGAGTGTGTCTGTGTGAGTGAGTGTGTGCCCTGATAGATTGACGCCCTGTCCTCGGTTTATCCAAAACTCAGGTTTATCTCAGTAGAGAATAATGCGAAAGATAATAGATGGATGTGTTGTATATACATCTAGTGTTCCACATTGTGCTACTTTGCGTACCACAGTTTAAGAACCCCTGACTGGGCAATAAACTGAGCAAGAGGTCTCACGTGAATGTCCTTGTGTTCATGAGAACCAATCTGCTCTGTAAGAATTTGGAGGTACTTGAGATCTCTTTGTTTTTCGTCCTACAGGTGTCGAGTCTGTTATTTAGCGTTTGTGCTGCGGCTTGCGTGGGATTAGTGAGGCGGCCGGTCACGTGATGCCGGAGATAGGATTTCCTTCTGAAACCTCGTGTTTTGACTGTGCAGGGATGGTTCAGCCCAGGCCAGGTGTTCGTGTTGGACGAGTACTGCGCTCGTTATGGCGTGAGAGGCTGCCATCGCCACCTCTGCTACCTGAAGGACCTCATGGAATTCTCCGAGAACAATGCGCTGGTGGACCCCACCCTGCTTCATTACAGCTACGCCTTCTGTGCTTCTCACGTCCATGGGAACAGGTAGGAACACGTGTCACACGCTGCCCAACACCATCCCATGGGCCTCCCCACTATGGGATAGTATCCCACATACAGGATTAATAAGAGAAGTAATCGAATGATTTTCTCCCCAAACTTGAGTAATTTATTTATAGAGCGCTTTTAACAATAGTACATTGTGACTTTACAGTGTTGTAAGTCTTTAAACCCCCAACGAGCAAGCCGAAGCGACAGTGGCAAGACAAAACTCCCTGTTGTTATTTTAAGGAAGAAAAATTGAGAGGACCAAGGCTCATCATCCTTGAGCGGCCAGGCAGCATCAACAGTGTAGGACAGCCATGTAAATATTGTGTGATGATCAGGTGACCTGTATTTAACAATTGAAAACTATATAAGTCCATTGAGGGCGTCCTGCAGGACTGCCGGTCCAATAGAAATCTAGGTGTTCCCCTGCCAAACCCAAGATAACCATATGGGCAACCAAGCATCAGCGTAAGCAGCTGGTTTTTGCCACTTTCTGGCTCATAATGCGTTATCTTCGGACACCTGTCTATCAAACCAACCCCCTCCCCCTCTTCTCCCCAAGCTTGAGTAATTTATTTATATAGCTCTTTTTACAATAGTACATCTTTACAGTGTTGTAAGCCTTTAAACCCTCAAAGAGCAAGCTGAAGCAACGGTGGCAAGAAAAAACTACCAGTTATGTTGTTATTTTAAGGAAGAAACCTTGTGAGGACCAAGGCTCAGTGGGGGAGTCATCCTCCTTGAGCGGCCGGGCAGCATCAACAGTGTAGGACAGCCATGTACAGATTGTGTGGTAATCAGGTGACCTGTATTTAACAATTAAATACTATATAAGTCCATTGAGGGCATCCTGCAGGACTGCCTGTCCAAAAGAAATCCAGGTGTCTCCCCCAACCCCAAGATTACCATTTGGGCAACCAAGCATCAGAGTAAGCTGCTGGTTTTTGCCACTTTCAGGCTCATAATGCTTTATGTCTGATTAAATGAAAGATCTTTACAACCTTGGACTTATTTGTGTTCACCTCAATAGCTTTACAGAAACTGCATGAAACGTCTGTATTAGGTTCTACCTTTGCCGCAGCAGCTCTTTACACCATGTTAATTGATTAACATTGAATAAAAAAAGGGACACCAGAATATTTTGCAGTACTTTAGAAATAGACTCCTGTATGAATCCTGCCCGGCGTTTTATTTATATATATATATATATATATATATCCGAAAACGGTACTTTTTATACTCTTGGTCTGATGCTATTGTTGTTTTGTAATTCCTATAAGAAGTATTTAGTATTTCTCCGGAACGTAAAAGGTAGTGTTGATGCAAACTGCTTCCACTGTTTAAGATACTGTATGATATGTGTGTGTTCTATCGAGGTTCACAAATAATCACAGAACAGCTCATCAGATTGGATTTTCAGTCCACTAACCGTAGTCCTGGTTCTTCTTTTGCTTTTTGTTGGCGTAAACTTTAAAAAGTTACAATATGTAGGGCTTCACAATGACTTTGCTTCAGCTTTGTTTCATTGACACCTTCGCTGTCTAACAACAATGTAAGACTTCAACCAGGAGAATTAATAATCATGTGTAAATTGTTTCCAAAATGCTGGTCCGAGGCATCTTGGGTTATACAGTTCCCGTCAAAAGTTTGGACACACATTTTTGCTCCACTTATCGTCCATGTTATCAGTTAAACTTTTCAGTTCTACAATTCCTATCCTAACTATCTGTTTGTGTTCTACAGTACATAATGTGTACGTCCCCTTTACTCTGTTCTAATGGTTAGAACCCCAATAGTACCCCCACAGAGCAGGAATTATTTGGTTGATGCATTATTCCTATCCCAGCAATGTCACGGAGGTGTTTTCTGATGCACTAAAAACCCCTCACCACATCAGTGTCATTGCAGAACTGACAATAAACAATCCACCACCCAATTAATACCTGTTCTGTGATGCTCCTGACCAATAGAGAACAGAGAACCAACAAGGGACTATCAAACAACAGAAAAACAGATGGACTACAGTCTGTAATTGTAAAACTACAAAGTCCTTTTATATGGTACATGGAGAAAAAAATGTGAAGCCCCCTTCTTGCTCAATTTGTAGTTGTAAATGGCAAGACCAGTTTATTAACAATTTTGCTTTCAATAAACGCATTTTTTAAAAGCAGAAACCTGTTACTCAGTGATCTGCATTCACAGACTAGATTACATCACGAAAGACCAGTTTATTAAAGATTTTTGCATTGATTAAAAGCAAAATCGTTAATTGATTGGTTTCGGTCAAATACTCAAATACTACAATTTAGTTTAGGCCAACTTATAGGAACGCCGTTTATAAAACACATCAGGAAAATAACATTGTTGATCACGCATTGGTCAGAGGTGTGCGTTATTGTCAATAATGTCAGTCTGGACAAACAGCTCAGCCAATCAGATTTAAGGTCCGGAACTACCCGTTTGATGAACTGTGTTGAGGTTCATCTCTTGTAATTATGCTTTTTTTTTATTAAATTCTGTTTTATTACTCATGTGTTTAATCTTGATGCATTGAATTAACCTTTAGTCATTAAACGTGTAGATTTTTAAAGCCTGTAATGAAAAAGCATGCTGTTGAGCACGCCAGATTCATTTGCAGCATTTAATTATCTCCACATGTTAAACATTTGAAGAGAACTGTCTGTTTTTGGCATGGATGCCATCTGTGGAACATCCAGTTTTAATGTTTCGTGAGGTGTTTCGTGAGGTTGTGTTAAACTTGGTTTAAAGCGGATGACGAAGACTCTGAGGCATGACCACGCTTTTTGTCCACTGGCCTTTTGTTCTCATTTAGCTAGTTGTAGTAGCTAACGCAGTTCCCCATCATCCCATCACCGATCCCCTGCACTTAACTTCTTCCTCTTGAACGTGTTAGCTTCCTATGATTATCAATTAAGCCAATTAGGAGAAGTTATGATTAGCCTCTCGGAGTTAATTGCCGGGTTTAAATGAAAAGTGGCAATAGTGGCTTTTTGTCAGTTTGCAGATTCATTTCAATAATTACAGTCTTGTCAGCGCGTCAGAATGCTGTGTGCACGCTGGCTGTGTGAGAACTAAAAATAACAATTGGCGCACCATTGGCGTGGACCATCCATCCATTATCTTCCGCTACTAGGATTGCAGGGGGGCCAGTTACACACAGGACCGGGCACCAATCTATTGCTGGGCACACACTCACACACACACACACACACACAAACACTATATGGAGCAATTTGGAGAATTCAATTGACCTTGATCCATGTTTGTGGAAACCGGAGAACCCCACGCGGACAAGGGAAGAACATGGAAATTCCTCCCAGATTGGGATTCGAACCAGGAATCCCTAGCGCTGAGAGGAGAACATACTAACCACTAAGACACCATGCCTAGACTAAATTACAAAAGTCCAGTTTATTATTATTTATGAATCAAACCGTGTTTTTTTTTTGTACAACAACAAAGCACTCGAGGTTGTGTATTCATTCTATTATTATTGTTGGCTTTATCCTCTACTAGGGTCGTGGAGGGAGGGGTAGAATGTTTTGGGTGCCTCGCAAATACACCCAGGACAGAACACCAATCCACACTCTATATGAGGCAATTTATTCATTCGATTGACCTTGATCAATGTTTTTGGACTGTGGGAGGGAACCAGAGAACCTGGAGGAAACCAACACAGACACGGGGAGAACATGGAAACTCCACCCAGATTGGGATTCGAACCTGTATCCCCAGCACTAAGAGGTGAACATGCTAACCACTAAGCCACGGTGCTGTCCAGGTTGTGTATTACTGTGAATAAGTCACGGAAATTTTATATATATATAACCCTCAAATTATATATCTAAAAGTATCAATAAAGAACCAATTATACACCTTTTAACTGAGGTAGTAAATAGTGGAGTGAGATATATGGCTGTGGTGTTAGAGGCATGTCAGTCAGTCATGAATGGAGGAGGGTCCTGGCAGCCCAACCAGATGTTGATTGAGTTGTCACATCAGGAGCTATCTGCTCATGGCAGGTGACTGGATGAAGGCTGCTTGGTTCTGACAGAGGAACGCTTCAGTACGACCTTGAGCCAAGTGAGGTTCATTCAGAAGCGATCATAAGAATGCGAGGTGAGGTTTACACCTCGCTTTAGGAGGTACACCTGTGTGAGATGGGGGCTGTTGAGATCTTTTGTATGTGACAGGTGAGAAAATACGAACTCCATGTCAGTCTTGATGTCACCATTACCGTTACTCGTGTCATATTCAATCAGTGCATATACACTGATACCCAACCGATATGCACACATACACTGGATACATTTTTTTTTTTTTTTTTTTCATAGTTGGAAATATTGCACATTGCACACAAAGTTTTCCACAAAATTTTTAAATAGGGTCAAAAATTTGGACACACCCAATTCTCACTGTATTATCTGTTTTCTCCACTTACCATTTTTCCCATTGTGGGAAAAATAAAGGTCTATCGTATGGTATCGTAAAGTAATGTAATCGTATCGTTATCGTATCGTATACAGATTGACTTTGTAGTTTTACAATTACAGACTGTAGTACATCTGTGTTCTTTGTTGTTGTTAGTCCCCCGTGAGTCTCTATTTGTCAGGACCATCACAGAACAGGTATCATTTGGGTAGTGGATTGTTTCTGGTCAGTTCTGCAGTGACACTGATGTGGTGAGGGGGGCTTTAGTGCAGCAGTGCTGCTGGAGTTTCATTTAAACACCTCAGTGACACTGCTGGGATAGGAATAATGGAATAATGCACTATATATGTGTGTGTGTGTGTATATATATATATATATATATATATATATATATATATATATATATATATATATATATATATATATATGGTATTTATAAAAAAAAGCAACCTTAGCAAAAAGTTTTGTATATGTTTCTTAAATTATATATTATAAAGTATATATATATATATATATATATATATATATATATATATATATATATATATATATATATATATATATATATATATATATATATATATACCATACCTAATTCCACAACTAATTTGTTAAACTATTTACAACATTTACAGACATAAATTACAGACATTTTTTCAACATAATGACATAATAATATTTATCCTCTTTTTTTTAATTAACATTAAAATTCTTTATTGTAGATTTTACTACAGTTTTGAAAAAAGAGTTCTTTGAGAATGTGGTTTGTACATAATTGTAATTAATGTTATATAATCGCGTGGACGGATGAATATAGAGATAAATGTGGAGATGATGAGCTTTGCTTCTGAAGCTGAGCAGCAGGTCACTGTTCAACTCATCTTGTTCGCTCTTACTTCATTACACATGAACAATGACATTAGCTGCAAATCCTCCTCTCCCATCAGCCACGCCAAGCAGAAAGAGCCTCACTCCACCCTGGGTGCAGCCCTCACCCGGGTAAGCATCCACTCCCCCCTCATCACTGCGCATTCTATGTTTAATGTTTATGAATCGTCACTCTTTGGTCAAGCTGGTCGTGGTGTCCAGCTGATCATAGTGTGGAGTGAATGTGGAAGTACGGTTTAGTGACCCGGTGAAGAGCCTGGGAGTGAGCGCTGCACAACCTGCTATTCATTCCCTCGCTGTACTGCAATTCCCAGGCTTCTTGTTAGCAGCTGTTCAACTTCGAGGCTTACACTGGAAATAATGAGCGGGTGGGAGGGTTGGTGGGTTGTGGGGGGTGTTAAACATGGCTCTGTCTTTTCATTCAGCATGTTTCCTCAGGAACAAGGCTTGTCTCTCCTGCTCTCACTTTTTAACACACACACACACACACACACACACACACCTCTGTGGCCCTTAACATTGTTCAGTTGTCGGATTAGCTGCCTCTTGTCAAAAAGAAAATAGGGGATTTTGTTTAATAGAGTGGGATTTGAAGTACAGAGCAGTTTACAAGTTACACTTAATAGAGCAACGTGAAAAGAAAGTTGAAGTTTAGTGCTGTTCCCACTGAATTTTGAGCTCACACCCCACTGAACATCTCACCAAAATGCACACCCCACACAAGCTTCCATTGACCAAAATCCACATCACACTGAACATGAATTTTACCAAAATCTACACCCCAAAGATGATGTGTCTTAACAAATCTAGTTCACCATAGAACATGCATTTCACCAAAATCCACAACTCACTGAAAATGAGTCTCACAAAATCCACACCCCACACAGGCTTCCTTTCACAACCACAGAAGATACATTTTACCAAAATCTACACCCCGCTGAACATGCATCTCATCAAAATCCACACCCCACTGTTAGGAAATCTGAAATTTCCCCGATGATCCCTTTCTGAAGTCGTCGGAAAATACCACAGTGCAGGTGATTTCAGTTATTCGAATCAAGCGGTTTATTTATGACAAACCGGGTCAAAACAGTGTTCGTCCAAGACAAGCCCAAGATCGCGATCCGACTCTGATCTCAGCACCACACCGGTCCTACCAAGACAGAGCCCCGAAATCCAGTTGCTGACACTATTTATTGAAAAAAACATCTCTACCTCTGCTTATTCTGAAGAAACTTGTTGAAAAAGTTCTATGGGGGGGTTGAACGCGCCGTTCCATCCCTTATCTGGGAGAGCTCGAGACAGCTCAGCTGTCCTTGAGCTTTATCCACCAGCCACCAGACGCCAAGTGCATCTAGTTTTCATGAAATATAGGCCTTGGGCAATTGTCGGCCAGATTGCCCCATCGTTATCAAATGCGCTAATTCCCTTGAACACAAAGTACTTACAAATCACAAATTTTTATCCCTTCACCACCCAAGCGTCATTTGACCAAAATCCTCACCACACTGAACATACATTTTACGATGCATCTCACCAAATCTATACCCTATAGAACATGCATCTCACAAAATCCACACCCAACATAAGCTTCATTTCACAAAACCTATACCCCACTGAACATGCATTTTTACCAAAATCCACATCCCACAAAAGATGCATTTTACCAAATTTGCAACCCCACAGAAGTGTCATTTTGCCAAAATGTACACCCGACAGAACATGCATCTCACCAAAATCTACACCCCACTGAACATGCATCTTGCAATATCTACACCCCACAAAAGCTTCATTTCACAAAATCCACACCCCACTGAGCATGCATTTCACCAAAATCCACACCCCACTGAGCATGCATTTCACCAAAATCCACACCCCAAACAAGCTTCATTTCACAAAATCTACAACCCACTGAAGTTGCATATCGCACACAAGTTTCATTTCATAAAATCCATTCCCCACAGAACATGCATCTCACCAAAATCCACACCCCACAGAACATGCATTTCGGAAAATCCACACCCCACAGAACATGCATCTCACCAAAATCCACACCCCACTTAAAGATGCATTTCACCAAATCTACACCCCACAGAAGCTTCATTTCGACAAAATCCACACACATATTTTACTGAATCCCCTGAACTTTATCTTTTGATCTCAACCAAAGCTGCACCCAATGAATCCCATAATTCACTAAACTTGCACCACACTGAAAGCACCTACATCCCAGAGAACCCATATTCCACCGAATCTGCATCTCTAAAGATGAATACCCCACTGTACCGGCATCCCACAAAACAACATAACCCACTGATTATACATCCAAAAACATATACCCCAACAAACATGCACCCTACTAGATCTGTACCCTTCCAAACCTGCACCCCAAATAAACCATTACCTAATTACTCGTCTCACCACACTGACTCTGCACCCCATAAGGCCCATAATCCACTGCAAACACACTGCAAAACCCCCATGTGAATGAACCTGTACCCAAAAACAATGTTCCACATTGACTTTGTACCCCACGAAACTTTCACACTCCTGTATCAGAACACTACAAAATGTGACACTCCTTTAATTGCTTTATAAAAAGAATATGTCTGCTCTGTTTGCTAAAGCATACTGGGACCTGACAGAAGGCTATTGGAAGATGTTTTCATGACAGATGATAATAAAATAGAATGTCTGCCGAATCAATATTTGAAAGTGGGACAAGAAAACATGAACTATTTCAATACCTACATAAATGTTCGCCTGCGATCGACAATCACTGGGATTATACGTATATACGGGATGCTATATAGGGATCTCAGGAGCGATCCATATGTTCTTGACGAGAGGAGAACCGCTCCATGCTGCAAATTCTGCCAGATCTGACTCACCATCGAACACATGGTGACAAGATGGAGAGTGTACAAACAAGTGACAACAATGAAGTAAGAGCTCAACAAAACCAAAACAGGATCAATTTTACCTCATCTCAAGGCCTAAGTTAAAATGGCAAATATAAACCGTTAGTGTCTTTTTATTTAACACCCATTGATATGAATTTCTTTTGTTGCCAGCCATGCAATTGTAAACCAATTACCTCCCCACCGTGTGCTGTTTGTGAAATGTGGTGGTAGTGTCATGGTTGGAGCTCACAATTTTTCCTCTTCAAGGCCAGAATGACTTGTTATCATTAATTGAACAATGACTTCTGAACCCACACCAGCAAATACTGAAAATATCAGGACATCTGTCCATGAGTAAAATTTCAGAAGAAAAGCCAATCATGCTTCAAGACCCGTGAACATAAGCAAACAAGTCGTTCTGACAAAGAATGGCTAAAGATGAATTAACTAACTTATAAGAATACCAGCGTGCAATGGGTCATGCAAAAATTTTACAAGAAAATTACGTTGAAAGCATTAAAATCTTAAAAACTAAAATTCTTTCAGGAGCACCGTTTGTTTGAGGGATTATAGTAGGTGAAGTAACCATTGTTTATGAGGAATTATAGTAGTTTTGCAGTTGTTGTTTGAAGTATTATAGTAGTTGTATAGTATCTTCCATTTAATCCTGTACTAGGGTCGCGGGGGGGGGCGAGGTGGCACTGGGCAGATACGCCCAGGACAAGACGCCAATCTATCACTGGGCACACACTCACACACACACACACACACACACACACACACACACTCTATATGGGGCAATTTGGAGAATTCAATTGACCTTGATCCATGTTTTTGGACTGTGGGAGCAAACCGGAGAGCCCAAAAAAACCCACGTGGACACGGAGAGAACATGGAAACTCCACCTAGGTTGGGATTCGAACCAGGGAGCCCCAGCTCTGGGAGGAGAATGTGCTGCAACTGTTGTTTGAGGGATTATAGTAGTTGTGGCAACTGTTATCCATTCATTCATCATCTTCTGTTTTATTCTACACCAGGGTCGTGGGGGGGGGTTCCCATCCTGGGGAGAATGTTTCGGGTGCTGGGCAGATACACCCAGGACAGGAAGTCAATCTATCGCAGGACACACACTCACTCACACACAAACACTCTATATGGGGCAATTTGGAGCATTCAATTGACCTTGATCCATGTTTTTGGACTGTAGGAGGAAACCGGAGAACCCGGAGGAAACCCACGCCGACATGGGGAGAACATGGAAACTCCACCAACGTTGGGATTCGAACCGGGGAGCCCCAGCACTGGGAGGAGAATGTGCTGCAACTGTTGTTAATGAATGATTATAGTAGTTTTGCAATTATTGTTTGATTACTTATCATTATACTAGTTGTGTAAACTGTTATTTATGAGGGATTATAGTAGTTGTGGCAACTCTTGTTCAGAAAGATGTTTAGTAGTTATGGAATCAATTGTTTGAGGGAACATAGTTGTTGTTGAAATAGCTTTGTGACTATTATGGGATTACAATGGTTGTTATCCGTTGTTCATGAGGAGTTATAGTGTTTGTGGCAACAATTGTTCATCATGGATTATAGTGGTTGTGGCAACGCTTGGGTGTATGTTTGCATACGTGTGTGTGGACTGCTGAAGGGAGAGGAAAATAATTAGAGGCATATCTGGGATTGACATTTATCAAAATGTTCTATGAAAGGTTCTTTTTCAATTCTCTTTTTTGTATTTAAAATATTATTAAAATGAGGATATGTTGTATTCATTGATGCATGAATTTCTGTATTTACCTTAAAAACCCTTAACTAAATTGTATTCCACCCATTATCTTCCACTTCATCCTCTACTAGGGTTGCAGGGGGGTTCCCCATGACCATCCAGGGGAGAACATTTTGGGCGCTGGGCAGATACACCCAGGAGGGTGTCAATCTATCAATTACTGGACACAGACACACACACACAAACACAGTCTATATGGGGAAAATTGGAGAATTTAATTGACCTTGATCCATGGTTTTTGGACTATGGGAGGAAACCGGAGAACCTGGAGAAAACCCTCGTGGACACATGGAGAACATGGAAACTGATAGGCGAACATACTAACCACTAAGCCACCGTGCCGCCCCACTTGCTATATTCACCTTAAAAAACATAACATTGGTTTAAAAAGTAAAAAAAAAGTGAATAATAATTTTTTTTAATGCTGTTTAGGCCAGTTTTTATGAATTTCTGTTTTTTATTTTAAATCAGTAACACTTTCATCATTTTCAGGCCGGATGGAATGGGCACGGTCACGGACGAGGAGCAGAAGGAGTTTGAAGAAATAAGGATGAAACTTTTGACTTTGCTTGAGAACCAAATTACCCATTTCAGGTAAGTTTATTCCCGGAGTTAGCACAGATCATGACTGTCTGGATATTCACATGGAGAACATCAGTAATACAGCTGGACATTGCATTCAAGTCATAGTGAGCTGCTTGGAGGAAATGAATCAAGCACCATTTATTTATAGAGCGCTTTTTACAACAGTACATTGTCACAAAGCAGCTTTACAGTGTTATAAACCTTTAAACCCCCAAAGAGCAAGCTGAAGCGACAGTGGCAAGACAAAACTCCCTGTTATGTTGATATTTTAAGGAAAAAACCTTGGGAGGATCAAGACTCAGTGGGGGACTCATCCCGGGCAGCATCAACAGTGAATAACAGCCATGTACAGATTGTGTGATGATCATGTGACCTGTATTTAACAATTAAAAACTATATACTGTAAGTCCATTGAGGGCGTACTGCATGACTGCCAGTCCAATAGAAATCCAGGTTTCATCCAGTACCACCAGTTATACACTTATGATGTATCATGGTGCAAGGCACTCACACACTATATATGGGCAGCTTGGATGAGGCAATGTAAAGCAGTCAATTCACCTTGAATCCATGGTTTTGTCCTGTGTGAGAAAACCTGGGAAAACGCCTCATGGATACAGGGAGAACATTTGGTTGGGAGAACACCTCGAATGGAGGTTGCAATCGAGTTATAGTAAGCTTCTCAGAGGAAATAAATCAAGTTTAAGAAATTAATTTATTGATCGCTTTTTATAATAACACATTGTCACGAAGAAGCTTTACAGTGTTATAAGCCTTCAAACCCCCAAGGAGCAAGCTGAAGCAACAGTGGCAAGAAAAGACTCCCCATTATGTTGTTATTTTAAGGAAGAAACCTTGGGAGGACCAAGACTCAGTGGGGGACTCATCTTCCTTGAGCGGCCGGCAGCATCAACAGTGTAGGACAGCCATGTACAGATTGTGTGATGATCAGGTGACCTGTATTTAACAATTAAAAACTATATAAGTCCATTGAGGGCGTACTGTAGGACTGCCAGTCCAATAGAAATCCAGTACCACCAGTTATACACTCATGATTGATCATGGTGCAAGGCACTCACACACTATATATGGGCAGCTTGGATGAGGCAATGTAAAGCAGTCAATTCACCTTGAATCCATGGTTTTGTCCTGTGTGAGAAAACCTGGGAAAACGCCTCATGGATACAGGGAGAACATTTGGTTGGGAGAACACCTCAAATGGAGGTTGCAATCGAGTTATAGTAAGCTTCTCAGAGTGAATAAATCAAGTTTAAGAAATTAATTTATTGATCGCTTTTTATAATAACACATTGTCACGAAGAAGCTTTACAGTGTTATAAGCCTTCAAACCACCAAGGAGCAAGCTGAAGCAACGGTGGCAAGAAAAGACTCCCCTTTGTGTTGTTATTTTAAGGAAGTAACCTTGGGAGGACCAAAACTCAGTGGGGGATTCATCTTCCTTGAGCGGCCGGCAGCATCAACAGTGTAGGACAGCCATGTACAGATTGTGTGATGATCAGGTGACCTGTATTTAACAATTAAAAACTATATAAGTCCATTGATGGCGTCCTGCAGGACTGTCAGTCCAACAGAAATCCAGTTGTACAGTCTTGATGGAATATTATTATTTTAAGGAAGAAACCTTGGGAGGACCACGGCTTAGTGGGGGTCTCATCCTCCTTGAGCGGCGAATAAATGTAGGAGAACGTAAGGGATGTGTTACAAACAGGCAAGGTGTTAAACTTGTCGTTTGAAGAATGGCGTAGGAGATGTACAGTGATGGGTAGAAGACATTCCAACACAGTGGTCCTACAGCACTGCTCATTCCAACACCCACGTGGTTTGGCTAAGCGTGTGAAACCTGCCAGTTGATTTTCTGCCGAAGTATCTAAGAGTTCCGAAAGGAATGTATTGATGAGGCAGGTTAAAGAAATTGGCAAGAACTGGAGTATAAATGGCTTTATGCAAAGAAAAAAAACGAATCCGAGTGAAAACACGTCATCAGTAGAGCTACCGAAGAATCTGATTAATTCACTCTGATGAGATTGGGTGTTGCATATGCCAGCAGCAGAGAATAGTAACCATGCCAAGAACTAATTAAAGCATAAACTAATGTGTTTGCACCGGGAACAGTCAGAATAACGGACAATATTGCGGAGGTGAAAAGAAGTCTATTTGAATTAAGAAATAAAAGAGCGTCTCTTTCCTCAGAGACAGAGACTCAGAGAGGGACTGAGCAGTCGTAACTTTTATATCAACTGGGAAACTGAAAAGCTTTCATTTTAGGACTTCAGAAGGTAGTTCTGGCCAAAAGTCTGTGAACACTTAAATATTATACCTCTGTGAGTTTGATGGACTGTTTTAATAATGAGACCCAAGAATTTTAACACCAAATATATATGCTTTCCCAACAAATGTGTGATTTAATTTAAACTGCTTTACTTTGTAATGTGGCACAAGGAGCATTTAACTGTTATCTTAACCAATTTGAAGTATTTACAGAGCACAAGCCAAAGCAGCAGTGGCAAAACAAAACTCTATTATGTTGTTGTTACATGTTGTTATTTTAAGGAAGAAACCTTGGGAGGGCCAAGACTCAGTGGGGGACTCATCCTCCTTGAGCGGCCAGGCAGCATCAATAGTTTAGGACAGCCATGTACAGATTGTGTGGTGATCAGGTGACCTGTATTTAACAATTAAAAACTATATAAGTCCATTGAGGGCATCCTGCAGGACTGCCAGTCCAATAGAAATCCAGGTTCCATCCAGTAATCGTCGTAGCTGCAGTCCTCCAGAAGAGCCATGGATGAAGAGCTGACGTCACGTTAAGGAAATTGGTGACACCTCAAAAGACAATTGGGACTGTGGGAGGAAACCGGAGGACCCGGAGGAAACCCACGGGAGAGAACATGGAAACTCCACCCAGATTGGGATTCGAAACTGGAACCCCAGCACTGAGAGGAGAACGTGCTAACCACTAAGCCACTGTGCCGCCCTTCTTAAAAACTATCAATCAATCCATCCATTATCTTCCTCTTTATCCTCTACTAGGGTCATGGGGGGATTCCCCATGCCCATCCAGGGGAGAAAGTTTTGGGCGCTGGGCAGATACAGTGGGTTGCAAAAGTATTCATACCCCTTGAACTTTTCCATATTTTGTCACATTACAACCACAAACATAAATATATTTCACTGGAGTTTAATGTGAAAGACCAACACAAAGTGATTATACATGAATCAACATTTTTTTTACAAATAAAAAACTGAAAAGTGCGACGTGCAAAAGTATTCAGCCCCCCTGAGTCAATACTTTGTGGAGCCACCTTTTGCTGCAATTACAGCTGCAAGTCTTTTAGGGTATGTCTCCACCAGCTTTGCACATCTAGTGACTGAAATTCTTGCCCATTCCTCCTTGCAAAACAGCTCAAGCTCAGTCAGATTGGATGGAGAGCGTTTGTGAACAGCAGTTTTGAGATCTTGCCACAAATTCTCAATTGGGTTTAGGTCTGGACTTTGACTGGGCCATTCTAACACATGAATATTCTTTTTTTTTAAACCACTCCATTGTAGCTCTGGCTTTATGTTTAGGGTCGTTGTCCTGCTGGAAGGTGAACCTCCGCCCCAGTCTCAAATCTTTTGCTGACTCCAACAGGTTTTCTTCCAAGATTGCCCTGTATTTGGCTCCATCCATCTTCCCATCAACTTTGACCAACTTCCCGGTCCCTGCTGAAGAGAAGCACCCCCAGAGCATGATGCTGCCACCACCATATTTGACAGTGGGGATGGTGTTTTCAGAGTGATGTGCAGTGTTATTTCTCCGCCACACATAGCGTTTGGCATTGTGGCCAAAAAGTTCAATTTTGGTCTCGTCTGACCAAAGCACCTTCTTCCACATGTTTACTGTGTCCTCAACATGGCTTCTGGCAAACTGCAAACGGGACTTCTTATGGTTTTCTTTTAACAATGGCTTTCTCCTTGCCACTCTTCCATAAAGACCACATTTGTGTAGTGCACGACTAATTGTTGTCCTGTGGACAGTTTCCTCCACCTGAGCTGTGGCTCTCTGCATTTCATCCAGAGTCACCATGGGCCTCTTGGCTGCCTCTCTGATCAGTGATCTCCTTGTTCGGCCTGTAAGTTTAGGTGGACGGCCTTGTCTTGGCAGGTTTACTGTGGTGCCATACTCTTTCCATTTCCGGATGATGGATTGAACAGTGCTCCGTGAGATGTTCAAAGCTTTGGAAATCTTTTTATAACCTAAGCCTGCTTTAAACTTCTCCAAAACCATATTCCTAACCTGTCTGGTGTGTTCTTTGGACTTCATGATGCTGTTTGCTCCCCAATATTCTCTTAACCAACGTCTGAGGCTGTCACGAAGCAGCTGTATTTGTACTGAGATTAGATTACACACAGGTGGACCCTTTTGAGTCATTAGCACTCATCAGGCAACTTCTGAATGCATTTGGTTGCACTCAGGGAAAAGGGGGCTGAATACTTTTGCACGTCGCACTTTTCAGTTTTTTATTTGTAAAAAAAATGTTGATTCATGTATAATTTTCCTTCCACTTCACAATTGTATACCACTTTGTGTTGGTCTTTCACATTAAATTCCAGTGAAATATATTTATGTTTGTGGTTGTAATGTGACAAAATATGGAAAAGTTCAAGGGGTATGAATACTTTTGCAACCCACTGTACACCCAGGACAGGGCACCAATCCATCACTCGACACACACTCACTTACACACTCACTCACACAAACACACTATATATGGGGCTATTTGGAGAATTCAATTGACCTTGATCCATGTTGTTGGACTGTAGGAGGAAACCGGAGAACCCAGAGGGAACCCACGCAGACACGGGGAGAACATGGAAACTCCACCCAGATTGGGATTCGAACTCCCGGGAAATCCCCAGCACTGAGTGGAAACATGCTAACCACTAAGCCACCGTGCCGCCCCTTTGGCAAGAGAAATATACAATATACACAATGTATTAGCAATTGGGTGTGATTTCACTTTAGAGAGGTAGAGGGTGTCACTTTCAGCTCATGGTACGAAGGTCCAAACATAGTACACTGTTCGTACAGCCTGCATCCATCCTTTGGATTTTCGCATGTTCTCTGTGTCTTCAAACAACTTCTTGAAGTTCTAGATTTCTCCCCTGTTATTAGATGGGAATTTGTCCAAAGTAATTTCCTTTCTTTTGCTTAGTTAGTGCAGACATGGGTTCTTCATCCTAATTTGGATTCCTTACTTGGAGAACAAGTCCAGTCCATGTCCGTGATGTAACATAGAAATGAATAAGCTTTAATATGTTTCTGTTTAGGTGGCACGGTGGTTATCAAGTTCGCCATTCAGCACTAGGGATTCCCGGTTCGAATCCCCATCTGGGTGGAGTTTCCATGTTCTCCCCGTGTCTGCGTGGATTTCCTCCGCGTTCTCAAGTTTCCTCCCACAGTCCAAAAACATGGATCAAATCAATTGAGTCCTCCAAATTGCCCCATATAGAGTGTGTTTGTGTGTGTCTGTGTGAGTGAGTGTGTGCCCAGTGATAGATTGGCGCCCTGTCCTGGGTGTATCTGCCCAGCACTCAAAACGTTCTCCCCTGGATGGGCATGGGGAACCCCACCGCGACCCTAATATTGGATAAAGCGAAAGATAATGAATGAATGAATGAATGAATGTTTCTGTTTAATCTTTGTTCTTATAATTGGCTTGTTTATTCTGCGTTGTTCGATGGGTCCAGATACTGTTTCCCCTTTGGACGTCCTGATGGAGCTCTGAAGGCCACACTGTCCCTCATAGAACGAGTAAGTTTGCTTTGTTCTATTTGTTCTACCTCTCTATCCTGTAAGTTGTGTGTCTAGCATTTTCAAAACATTTCGAAAACCTCTACACCAATGCACATATGATGTGTGGTTCCTTTATGAAATATGTAACAGTTTCCAGGTTTGTAAGTATAATTGCAGAGATTAAGCAATTATAATGTAAACCTGATTACATTACATTTGTTCATTTAGCTGATGCTTTAATCCAAAGCAATTAACAAGTGGGGAGGTTCGAATCATAATTTTCTTGGAGTTTACATGTTCTCCCCGTGTCGGCATGGGTTTTTCTGGGCAGATACACCCAGGACTGAAACACCGATCAAGATAAATTAAATGCTCTAAATTGCCCCTGTATAGCGTGTCTGTGTGAGTGTGTGTCTGTGTGAGTGTGTACCCAGCGATAGATTGGCACCCTGTCCTGGATGTATATGCCCAGCGCCTGAAAAAATTTTTCCCTAGAAAAAATATATTTTAAAAACACACACACACACACACACACACACACACATATATATATATATATATATATATATATATATATATATATATATATATATATATATATATATATATATATATACTGTATATCTTCATCCTTCATGCTCTACATCATCCATTCATTATGCTGGGCAGATACATCTAAGACAGGTTGCCAATCTAACTCTGGGCACACACTCATTCACACAGACAAAAGCGCACACACACTATATGGAGCAAATCAGAGCATTTAATTCACCTTGAATCTATGTTTTTGGACTGTAAGAAGAAACTGTAAAACCCAGAGGAAACCAATGCAGACACTAACAATTTCTCATAAATTTCCTGGTGTAATTAAAAATAATTAATTATTTAATCATTAAATTAAAGCTAGTCATATGTTGTAGTTGACTAATCTGACATTCAAACATTACAACAATGGTTGCAATGTTTGTGTATATATATTCCCCATGCCCATCCAGGGGAGAACGTCTTGGCGTATATATATATAAAGAAAAATATAATAATTTGTTAAATGAATGCTGAAAGCTGCCAAATCACTCCAATACTGGTTTTTAACATGACTTTTAAAATGACTTCTTATTTCCTACAATTACAATGGTATGTGTGTATGTATAGATTACCTGATCCTGTACCATGAAGACATTTATTAAGCCGTTTAATGTTACAGCAACAGAAAAATTGTCTCTCTACATGCATGTCTTCTCAGACGGTCGGTAGATTTTAATAACACATCCACTGAATTGAAGGTTTTGATGAAGGACATCACAACACCAGTTCCAGCTGAGGACATGAAGAAGATCGTTCAAAAGTGTTTGGAAAAGGCAGCACTGGTGAATTACTCACAGCTGACCGACTACGCCCAACTGGAAGGTGCTGATTTTGTGAGATAAATACTTTTTAATGAAACTTGGATTTCATTTCCATCCATCCATTATCTTCTGTTTTATTCTGTACTAAGGTCGTGGGGGGTTCCCCATGCCCATCCAGGGCGCTGGGCAGATACACCCAGGACAGGGCGCCAATCTATCACTGGGCACACACTCACTCACAAACACACTCTATATGGGGCAATTTGGAGAATTAAGTTGATCTGAATTTGATCCATGTTTTTGGACTGTGGGAGGAAACCGGAGAACCCGGAGGAAACTCACGCGGTCACGGAGAGAACATGGAAACTCCACCCATCCTGGCATTCGAACCAGGATTCCCAGCGCTGAGAGGTGAACATGCGAACCACTAAGCCACCGTGCCGCCCAGTATTGCATATGATTAAAAATTAATTGGTAATTGCAGAAAAAAACTGATTATCTAGCAACTGTATTGCACATATAACAATAGAATGTGTTTTGGTTACTGAGAGCAGTGCTGATTGTTTAGTCTAATTGCAACAGGAATGAAGGACCTGCGGTAACGCTCTTTAACACACTTCGTAAGATGCAGCCCGTCATTGAAGATGCTGCCCAGTGCCCAGAGTCTCGTACATGGGGTGGGATTCATTGTCCATAAGAGTTGCTAGCTTGTTTAGCACCCTCATGTCTGCCACCACCTGCCACCTGTTCCCCCAGGACAGAGCTGGCATTCATAATAAGTTTGTCCAGTCTGGCAGCAGTTTAGAAACAGCCTGTGCAGTGCCATGTAAGCCATTCAGTCACCTTAAAATTTAAATACATTGGGCTAACATTAGGAAGCTTTTAATCCCTTCACGGTGGTTTAGAATTTTATTTGATTGATTGAAGTAGAAATAAGTAGAAATTGAAACCATTTACAAAAAGTGTAAACCCTGTATTACGTTTACATTTGGTCATTTAGCAGTTCCTTTTATCCAAAGTGACATACAATGCGCAGGGTAAATCACAGCATCCCTGGAGCAATGAGGGTTAAGGGTATTGCTCAAGGACCCACACTGGTAACTTCAGTGGACCTGGGATTTGAACCCCCAACCTTCAGATTGACAGCCCAATGCCCTAACCACTGAGCTATGCTCATGGATTAAATGTAGATGTCGATGTAAGATGTGGATGTCATACATCCATCCATCCATTATCTTCCACTTTATCCTCTACTAGGAGAGGGGGTTCCCCCTGCCCATCCAGGGGAGAACGTTTCCATCGCTGGGCAGATTCACCCAGGACAGGGCACCAATCTATCACTGGGCACACACTCACACACACAAACACACTCTATATGGGGCAATTTGGATAATTCAATTGACTTTGATCGATGTTTTTGGACTGTGGGGGGAAACTGGAGAACCCGGAGGAAACCCCCGCTGACACGGGGAGAACATGGAAACTCCACCCAGATGGGAATCTCTTGAGTTGAGAGGTGAAGGTGCTAACCACTAAGCCACCGTGCCGCCCCGGATGTCATACATATTTTGGATTATATTTTTGTTTGCTTCTGCAGCTGATGAAACCCAATTGCCCCCAGAGAAGCGACTGGAGGACATGTTGCGACTGGGAGAACTGTGTATGGAGGTTCTCCAGCAAAATGATGAACATCATTCCGAGGTAAGGAACGATAAAGCAATGTACTGAAACAAGACAACCCCTGTGGCAACCCCGTAATCCCCGTATACATCTGTTGGTGAAGCATGTTGGAGGTAGCGCCATTCTATAAGGATGCACAGTACCAGTCAAAAGTTTGGACACATCTGTTTTCTTTATTTTTGTTAGTCCCCTGTTGGTTCTCTGTTCTCTGTTGGTCAGAACCATCCCAGAACAGGTATCATTAGGGTGGTGGATTGTTTATTGCCAGCTCCGGAGTGACACTGATGTGATGAGGGGGTGTTAATGCAGCAGAAAACACCTCAGTGACACTGCTGGGATAGAGATAATGCACAGACCAAATAATACCTGCTTTGTGGGGGTACTATTGGGATTCTGACCATAAGAACAGAGTAAAGGGGACAAAACTCGTGGCATTTATTGTTTATCTCGACAATGTCTCGTTGCAATGCCTCATGTCCTCGTCCAGTTGCCGGTTCGGATGACTGGCAGCTCATAGTAACGGTGGATGGATATGACGCCCACTGCGCATCTGTGCAGGGCCAGTTTAATAAACCAGCCACACGTAGAAGTGTTTTTCTCTAATCGCTCATAGGTGTGGAAGAGTCAAGACGGGAGACGTTAGTTTAAAGCTGAACGCTGCAGTAATCATCTGCGCCGGAGTTATGCGGCTATTTTTAACAAGCCATCCGCCGGCAGCTGTCATGTGCAGGCGACGATGGGAAGCCAAAGCATTGGCACCTAATGACACGATCGTCCCAATAACGGTTGCTAAGAGACATTGACATGGTGATACTGAGAATAATCCCACCCTCTGACCTATTTCATATTTGACTTGACCCATAATTAAAGAGAACATGTTTAATATTGTAACTCTCTTCTTTTTTCTTTGTGTTAAAATGCGACAGGGACGGGAGGTAAGTCATGCCGCTTTTATTCGTCCTTTGTTGGAATGTATGTCTGTGGGCAAAATAGTTCCACCTCCGAGCATATTTTTTTCCCCATTATTTTAATATAAACACAGCTTCTTTAGAGAATTATACAATAAAAAATTATTAATTAATTTAAAATGAATTAAATATGTCTGTTGGTGAAGCATGGTGGAGGTAGCGGAATTCTATAGGGATGCACAGTACCAGTCAAAAGTTTGGACACATCTGTGTTCTTTGTTTTGTTAGTCCCCTGTTGGTTCTCTGTTCTCTGAGCATCACAGAACAGGTCTCATTTGGGTGGTGGATTGTTTATTGCCTGTTCTGCAGTGACACGATGTGGTGAGGGAGACACTGCTGGGATAGGACTAATGCACCGACCAAATAATACCTGCTTTGTGGGGGTACTATTGGGGTTCTGACCATTAGAACAGAGAAAAGGGGACTAACAGTATGTACTGTAGAACACAAACAGACGGACTACAGAATGGAATTGTAGAACTACAAAGTCTATCTTTAAGTTCAAGTTCAAGTTATTTATTTATAGAGCACTTTTTACAACAGTACATTGTCACAAAGCAGCTTTACAGAATGAAAAGCCTTTAAACCCCCAAAGAGCAAGCCGAAGCTACAGTGGCAAGAAAAAAACTCCCTGTTATTTTGTTATTTTAAGGAAGAAACCTTGGGTGGACCAAGACTCAGTGGGGGACTCATCCTCCTTGAGCGACCAGGCAGCAACAATAGTGTAGGACAACCATTTTTACAGGAAGTGGAACTGAGAACATGGACAATAAGTGAAGCTTTGTCTGACTGGCACTGTATTTCAGCAAGGGTGGCACGGTGGCTTAGTGGTTAGTACGTTCACCTCTCAGCACTGGGTATCCAGGTTCGAATCCCAATCTGTGTGGAGTTTTCATGTTCTCCCCGTGTCTGCGTAGGTTTCCTTCCGAGTTCTCCGGTTTCCTCCCACAGTCCCAAAAACATGGATTTAAGGTGAATTGAACTCTCCAAATTGCCCCATATAGAGTGTGTCTGTGTAAGTGAATGTGCCCAGCGATAGATTGACGCCTTGTCCTGGGTGTATCTGCCCAGCACCTCTTCTCCTCTTTTGGTTCTCCATCCTTAGTGTGGCACACAGACACATAATGCAAAGATTGAGTCAACTTCTCTCCTTTTTATTTGGTTTTAGGTGTGATTTTTTTTTTTTAATTGCCTACACCTATTACTTATCAGTGGTGAGTTTGAATGAGCATCACATGCTTGAAACAAAATTATTTACCATAAATTTTTAAAAAGTGCCAATAATTTAGTCTGGCCCATTTTTGGAGTTTTGTGTGAAATTATGTCAAATTTGCCTTTTTTCCTGTTTTTTTTTTTTTTTTTTTTTGGCGTTGTTCCAATATACACAAAGGAAATAACCATGTGTATAACAACACATGTAATTGCAATAATTTTCTGGAAAAAAAATTCAGGGGTGCCAAAACTTTTGGCCATGACTGTATATAGTTTTTAATTCTTAAATAAAGGTCATCTGATCATCACACAATCTGTAAATGGCTGTCCTAAAATGTTGTTGCTGCCCGGCCACTCAAGGAGGTTGAGTCCCCCACTGAGCCTTGGTCCTTGCAAGGTTTCTTCCTTAAAATATCAACATAACAGAGTTTTTTCTTGCCATTGTCACTTCGGCTTGCTCTTTGGGGTTTAAAGGCGTACAACACTGAAAAGCTGCTTTGTGACAATGTACTATTGTAAAAAGCACTCTATAAATTACTAATAAATTTTCTTGAACTTAAACTCAACAAATCTAGTGTTTTGAGGTGTTACCAATTTCCTTGACGTGTCTTCAGCTCTTCATCCATGGCTCTGCTGAAGCACTTGTGGCTTCGACAATTTCTGGATGGAACCTGGGTATTTATTGGACTGGCAGTCCTGCAGGATGCCTTCAATGGATTATATAGTTCTTAATTGTTAAATACAGGTCACCTGATTACCACACATTCTGTACATGGCTGTCCTACACTGTTGATGCTGCCCGCCGCTCAAGGAGGATGAGCCCTCCGCTCAGTCTTGGTCGTCACAAGGTTTCTTCCTTAAAATAACAAAAAAACAGGGAGTTTTGTCTTGCCACTGTCGCTTCAGCTTGCTCTTTGGGGGTTTAAAGGCTTACAACACTGTAAAGCTGCTTTGTGACAATGTACTATTGTAAAATGTTCTTAAACCGTGTGGCCTGTACCGAATGGTTCATGAAGAATACAACATACCATCATACCCTAGAACACGCCCATGTGCACCATCAGGCCTGTGTCACAGCACCTCATGTTTGTCGAATGAGGATCGGTTTATTTGATAAATAAAACCATCTGGTTGTTGTCGTCTTAGTGGTTAGCATGTTCTCTTTTCAGCTCTAGGGATTCCCGGTTCGAATCCCAATCTGGGTGGAGTTTCCATGTTCTTCCCATGTCAGCATGGGGTTCTTTGGGTTCTCTGGTTTCCTCCCACAGTCCAAAAACATGGATTCAAGGTGAATTGTACTCTCCAAATTGCCCCATATAGAGTGTGTCTGTGTAAGTGAATGTGCCCAGCGATAGATTGACGCCTTGTCCTGGGTGTATCTGACCAGCGCCCCCCCCCGCGACCCTAGTAGAGGATAAAGCGGAAGATAATGGATGGATGGTTGTTGTCATCTTTGTCAAATTGACAAAAAAAAGCCACTAAGTTCTCCCACACGTTGGTAGAGATGTTAGCCAGCATGTGCTGCATTTTATTCTTTTTGTTATCTGTAATCACTGAAAGCTGTGGATTGCAGTCACACTTGACTTCTTCCTTTATTCATAGTTTGTAGCTTTTTTTTTTGATCAACTGCTTATTCTTTATACCTTATGCTGGTGGCTCTGTGGGCTAATTTAAAAGCAGAGGCTCTGAATAGCCATCTGACATCCCTGTTTTCATGGTTTCTTAATGGGCACACTCAGAGCCTTTAAGAACCGAGACAAGGTCCATGGAGTAGTTAATGTATGACGGATAAAGAAATGTACACCTTCAGCTTTGACTAATAGGTAAATGTATTCTAAACGTATAAAATAGTCCTGTTCGAGAGATGACTTCGGCGTGACCCGGTGTTAACATCTTATTTCACAGCAAGAAGGTCCAAGGTTTGTTTCTACCGGCGAAACCGTAATGCAAAGGGCGGCTACCGGTCCGAGACCAAGAGACAGGTTTTTTTACCGCACAGAGCCACATTGTACAGATCAACACACAACTCAAACACACACACACACCCACACACCTTTGCTCAGCCAGATTTAATGTAAATGTCAAACACCAAAAACCATCCATCATCTACCACTTTATCCTCTACTAGGGTCGCAGGGGGGGGTCCCATGCCCATCCAGGGTGCTGGGGAGATACACCCAGGACAGGGTGCCAATCTATCACTGGGCACACAAACTCTATATGGGGCAATATTGAGAATTCAATTGACCTTGATCCATGTTTTTGGACTGTGGGAGGAAACCAGAGAACCCGGAGGAAATCCACGTGGACACGGGGAGATCATGGAAACTCCACCCAGATTGGGATTCGAACCGGGAATTCCTAGTGCTGAGAGGAGAACGTTCTTACCACTAAGCTACCGTGCCGCCCTCAAACACCAACATGATAAAGACTAAGACCAGCAGTAAATATAGATAACTAAGGACTTGTCTTTAGTCATCTATCATCCAATGCCACACTAAAATACTCACATGTTTAAAGGTGAGAGTGCAACTGTCATTCAATAGCCGTGTTAATGTCCAATGTTCCGCGTTTAACAGTGTGGTGGTACAGCTGGACGTCTGATACCTTGTGTTTTAGTTTGTCGTGATTAGAAGACAAGATCTTTTTCCCCCCAATGAACTCCCCTTCATCTAATCCTAATCTGGGTGGAGTTTCCATGTTCTCCCCGTGTCCGCGTGGGTTTCCTCCGGGTTCTTCTTTTTCCTCCGACAGTCCAAAAACATGGATCAAGGTAAATCGAATTCTCCAAATTGCCCCATATAGAGTATTTTTGTGTGTGCCCAGCGATAGATTAGCGTCCTGTACTGGGTGTATCTGCCCAGCGCCCAAAACGTTCTCCTCTGGATGAGCATACGGTACATTACGATACTCTAAGCACTTTGTTTCTATTATTTTTTAAAAACTTGTATCCTTTTTTCTATCTGACTTTTCAAAGTGATCAACTTGTACTTGTGAACTTATTGTGGAAATTTCTGGTTGAAGTTAGCATGTGATGTTAGCTGAACTTTTCTCGATTGGGTGAGGTTCGTTGTACAGTACCAGTCAAAAGTTTTGACACACCTCCGTTTTGCTCCACTTAGTGTCCATGTTCTCAGTTCCAATTACCGTAAAGATGGACTTTGTAGGTCTGCACTTACAGTCTGTAGTTGATCTGTTAGTGTTCTGCAAAACATACTGTGTACGTCCCATTTACTCTGTTCTAATGGTCAGAACCACAATATTGGCACCACAGAGCAGGTATTATTTGGTTGGTGCATAAATATGAGGGCACGGTAGCTCAGTGGTTAGGGCGTTGGGCTGTCAATCTGAAGGTTGGCAGTTCAAAGCCCAGGTCCACTGAAGTTACCAATGTGGGTCCTTGAGCAAGACCCTTATCCCTCATTGCTCCAGGGATGTTGTGATTAACCCTATGCTCACCTTGTAAGTCGCTTTGGATAAAAGCATCTGCTAAATGACCAAATGTTAAAACAAATGTATTCCTATCCCAGCAGTGTCACTGAGGTGTTTAAACGAAACTACTTAGATGGACTTTAATGTGATTTCAATTTACACTCTACAATACGCATAATCGGCGTATTGTAAATGTTATAAGCTTTTAAACCCCCAGAGAGCAAGCCGAAGTGACAGTGGCAAGACAAAACTCTCTGTTATGTTGTTATTTTAAGGAAGAAACCTAGGAAGGACCAAGACTCAGTGGGGGACTCATCCTTCTTGAGCAGGGGGGCAGCATTAACAGTGTAGGCCATGTACGGATTGTGTGGTGATAATTAACAATTACAGGTCACCTGTAACAAACTCTAGGGCATTTTCTACAGGACTGCCTGTCCAATAAAAATCCAGGTTCCATCCAGTAATCGTCATAGCCGCAATGCTCCTGCAGAACCATAGATGAAGAGCTGAGGACATCTCTAGGAAACTGGCAACACCTCAAAAGTCTTGTGGTTACTTCAGTTCAGGTTCAAGAAATTTATTTATATAGTGTTTTTTTACAATAGTACATTGTCACAAAGCAGCTTTACAGTGTTGTAAGCCTTTAAACTGCCAAAGAGAAAGACGAAGCAACAGTGGAAAGAAAAAACTCCATTATATTGTTATTTTAAGGAAGAAACCTTGGGAGGACCAAGGCTCAGTGAGGCATTTTGGTACAGAATTAATGTTTTTTGCTGTTGCAAAAGCCCTATACCCGAAAAGATGCTTAGATCACGGGTCTGTTGTTCTTCAGATCTCAGTTTCAAGTCAAGTCATATTTTTTTTATACAGCGAAAGAGTGGGAGTGCTGACTGGTCGAATTTGCCCAATGGTGAAAACAAATGAAATAATGCTTATCTATAGCTATTAAGAATATTGACTGACAATTTAAGTTAACAGGTTGTAGTAATGGCGCTGAAGGAGATGAAGTTTTCTTGTCTTTGGCCAAAAATGGCTCTTTAGATGTAAATGGTGGATTCAAAAAGTGTGTGTGTGTGTGTGAACTTATAATATGCAAAAAACCCTCAAAACACATGGTTGGGTTGCTTTGATGTGTGTGGGGGGGTGGGAGGGAGGGTTCTCTGGATTCCATCTCAGAGTCAACCAGTTTTTGTTCAAGTAATTTATTTATAGAGTGCATTTTACAATAGTACATGGTCACAAAGCAGCTTTACAGAGTTAAAAGCCTTTAAACCCTCAAAGAGCAAGCCGAAGCGACAGTGGCAAGACAAACCTCCCTGTTATGTTGTTATTTTAAGGAAGAAACCTTGTGAGGACCAAGACTCAGTGAGGGACTCATCCTCCTTGAGTGGCCGGGCAGCATCAACAGTGTAGGACAGCCATGTACAGATTGTGTGGTGATCAGGTGACCTGTATTTAACAATTAAAATCTATACGTCCATTAAGGGCGTCCTGCAAGACTGCGTGTCCAATAAAAATCCAGGTTTCATCCAGTAATCGTCATAGCCTCAGTGATCCAGCAGAGCCATGGATGAAGAACTCATGACATGTCCAGCAAATTAGTAACATTTTGTAGATTCGTCTGCTTGTTTGAGGAATCAGAATGCTACAGTTTTAAGAAGCGTGTTGTCTTTAGGATGTAGGAGGTCTTTGTTTCGGTTGGGAGAATGCTCTAACCTGATATTGACTTGACAAATGAATGAAGCTGCTCAGTTCATGTTGTGTTTTAATAGTGTTTGGGACCGCGCCATTAAAACAATCGTTAATGTTGGCGCTTGGCCCTGAGTTTCTCAAAGCCATTGGATGAGGCTGCTCAAGGCCAGCTACAGTAAATCAGGACGAATGCATGTGACTTCACACCACATAGACAAACTCACCTCAACACAAAGCCATACACTGACAATGGAATTTCTCCAAAGATCTCCGGCATTTTTCTCCCAACAACGCATTTTCATTGGGTCAACGGCCTTTCGCCTTTTAACTTGATGCCGGCAGCTATAGAGTTCTTGATTGTGTTGGTGACGGGGAAGAGAAGGGGTGATTGATTTTTATTTTTTAATAAAATGCACAGACTTTCAATTGCCCTCCTGTTAATGCAGTAGCTATGCAGCATCAAGGTGGGTATGGAATATACTTCAGCGACTTTTTACAGATTTTTCAAGGCGCCACATTTTGCCTGACAAAGACCTTGCTGATGGTGGGAACAATGCGAATGGTAAAGGAGTTTGGGTCTTTTAGTCAGTTTACTTCACTGCGTAATCATGTTAACCCATTTTTCCTTTCAATAATAAAAAAACGACAAGTTTTAAACGGCATAAAAGCTGAAATGATAAATTATAAATCGGGACGGCAAGGTGGTTTAATGTTTAGCACGTTCGCCTGTGAGCGCTGGCTTCCAGGTTCGAATGGAGTTTCCATGTTCTCCTCTTGTCTGCCTGGGTTTCCTTCGGGTTCTCCAGTTTCCACCCACAGTTCTGTACAATCTGTACATGACTGTCCTACACTGTTGATGCTGCTCAAGGAGGATGAGTCCCCCACTGAGTCTTGGTCCTCTCAAGGTTTCTTCCTTAAAAAAACGCTGATACGCTTATCAACTCCATCTGATGGCGTGTGCAAATTTATAAGCTGGGACATCATATGAGCGAGCGAGAGCTTCCAGGGAACCTTGCCAGGAGCAAGACTTGGGCGAGAAACTCCATGCCATTACAGTAGTAGTTTGATGTGATTTTAAGTGCTGTAATAAAGCCTGTTCCTGTCGGGACAAATCCTGTCTCCGGTCCTCATTCATGCCCACCCCTCGTTCCACATGGATTTCAGGTTAACCGAATCCTCTAAATTTCCCCATGCAGAGTGTATCTGTGTGAGTGTGTGCCTAGTGATAGATTGGCGTCCTGTCCTGGGTGTATCTGCCCAGCGCAAAAACGTTCTCTCCAGGGTGGGTATGGGGAATCCCTCCGCAACCCTAGGATAAAGCGGAACATAATGGATGGATGGATGTATATGATTATTATAAATTCATCAAAAAAGCTATTTAAATTTTTTTTTATTTTATTCAGCGAAATGTCCAATAAGGGCGGCATGGTGGCTTTGTGGTTAGCACATTCGCGTCTCAGCGCTAGGGATTCCCAGTTCAAATACCAATCTGGGTGGAGTTTCCATTTTCTCCCCGTGTCCTTCAGGTTCTCCAATTTCCTCCCACAGTCCAAAAACATGGATCAAATTGAATTCTCCAAATTGCCCCATATATAGTGTGTCTGTGTGAGTGTATCTGTATGTGTGAATGTGTGCCTAGTGATAGATTGGCGCTCTGTCCTGGGTGTATCTGCCCAGCGCCCGAAACGTTCTCCCCTGGATGGGCATGAGGAACCCCCCCACGACCCTAGCAGAGGATAAAGCAGAAGATAATGGATGGATATGTCCAATAAAAGGGTTTAAAAATACACAAAACATATAGAGCAGATAAAGCGGGAGTGTCCCAACATCTGAATCCATTAGAACACGTGGGTACCCTGATGGAACATGCTGTTTTAGGCTATGAGTCATGTATTATTCTCCTGAAATGTAAGACTAACGGCGCATTAAGAGACATGCCGAGCTCTGCCGCGGCTGGCGTAGCTGTAAAAATGTCACAATTTCAGATTCTTTCATGCTGCCTGAATCGCTCAAGGTCTTTTATTGTGCTGTTTGTTCTTTTGGCTCTGTGCTGAGTTACACACCTCTGTTTTCTTTTTGTCAACGATGCTTTTGCGTATGTGACTTTCACAGGCTCGTATGAACCGCATGAGATTTTAGTTTTTGAGTTTCACAGTTTTGTGTGTGTGTGTATGTGTGTGTGTGTGTGTGTGTGTGTGTGTGTGTATGTATCATATTGTGGAGAATGGGGAGAATATTCTTCCATGTGCTGAACGTGAGCTGCTCCCTACAACCCAGTTAACGTACAGATGTGCACATATGAGCTGAAGCTGAACAGGTGTCAGAACATATCTGATTCCTGCTTAACATAAGATGCAACCATAAGTGGACCACGTGGATAAAAGCACAAACTTATAATGGTCCACATGTTGAAAAACACATCGTTGTCCCATCTGGTAGAGACTAAGCAGAGCTACTCATCTGTATGTCATCTTTGGCTGATGCATGGCCATAATCTGGTGTGTATGCAACCGGTGTCACAATGCCACGAATACAAATGCTGCAAGTGGGCCAGAAAAAAAAAATCGGGATATTTGTCAGATTCTAAGAGAGAATAATACTGCAATCTCAGCAAAAATGTAAAATCCAATAACTTCACTTTCTCTTTTTACCTCTCTGTATATGTGTCTGTGTCTTTGTGTTTGTGTCTGTCTGTCTCTGTGTGTGTATGTGGTGTTCACATGCATGTGTATTTGTGTCTGTGTTCGTGTGTCTCTCTGTGCTTCTGTCTGTGTGTGTGTGTGTGTGTGTGTGTGTGTGTGTGTGTGTGTGTGTGTGTGTCTGTCTGCCTCTGTGTGTGTTTGTCTGTCTGTCTGTCTGTGTGTGTGTGTGTGTTGGTCACATGCATGCGTGTTTGTGTACGTGTGTTTCTCTGTCTGTGTGTGTGTGTGTGTGTGTGTGTGTGTGTATGTGTGTTCCTGTGTCTGTCTGTGTCTCTGTCTGCCTCTGTGTGTGTTTGTCTCTGTGTCTGTCTGTGTGTGTGTGTGATGTTGGTCACATGCATTTATGTTTGTGTACGTGTGTCTCTCTGTCTGTGTGTGTGTGTGTCTGTTTGTCTGTCTGTCTGTGTGTG
This sequence comes from Corydoras sp. C115, assembly GCA_019802505.1. Lineage (NCBI taxonomy): Eukaryota > Metazoa > Chordata > Actinopteri > Siluriformes > Callichthyidae > Corydoras > Corydoras sp. C115. The sequence goes on along the minus strand of JAFMOC010000121.1, from coordinate 484,072 downwards.
ATGTTGGTCACATGCATGTGCGTTTGTGTTTGTGTACGTGTCTCTGTCTGTCTGTCTGTCTGTCTGTCTGTCTGTCTGTCTGTCTGTGCCTGCCTGTGTGTCTGTCTGTCTGTGCGTGTTGGTCACACACGTGTATTTGTGTCTGTGTACATATGTGCATCTTTGTGTGTGTGTGTGTGTGTGTGTGTGTGTGTGTGTGTGTGTGTGTGTGTGTGTGTGTGTGTGTGTCTCTCTTTCAATCTATATGTCTGTTTATATATCTATCTATGTATCCATCTGAATGTATCTGTCTGTGTGTGTGTCTGTGTCTGTCTGTGTGTCTCTCACAGGCCTTCTCATGGTGGCCGGATTCCCTGGCGGAGCATGCAGAGGTCTTTTTGTCCCTGTACACAGTGGATATGGACGCCGCTCTCGCTGTTCAACCACCTGACTCATGGGACAGCTTTCCGCTTTTCCAGCTGCTTAACAATTATTTACGGACTGATCGTAAGTGGACTGACACACTACATGTGTGTGTGTATATACAGTATATATACAGTGTATATATATATATATATATATATATATATATATATATATATATATATATATATATATATATATATATATATAGTGTATGTGTGTGTGTATACAGTATATATACAGTATATATACAGTGTGTGTATATATATATATATATATATATATATATATATATATATATATATATGTATGTGTATGTGTGTGTGTGTGTACATACACACACACACACACACACACACATATATATACTTACATACTTACATACATACACACACTATATATACTGTATATTATTGTCTATATAGTATTGTTCAATCATCTGTGTGTTTACCCGTCGGCCCTTCTGTCTGTCATGAGTCATTTTCACTTCACGTTTTTTTTTTCTCTCTTTCTCTGGACCTACAGTTTCAACATGTGTGTTTATTTGTCATTTAGTCTGACAGCTTGTCTCTCTGGCTTTAAAATGTAATGCAAATGACTGAAATGATGTACATTGTTAACGTTATTTTAGTATTTCAGTGATAAATGTGAGCAAAAGACATGCGCTATAAACAGGTGAGGGGTGTGCTTTGTGACTACATGCTCATCATTAGTCTTTTCTTATTAACACTCAGGAAGCCGGCGGCGTCATGCCGCTGACACTAAATGCTCACATGAGTTTCATCAGCTTCTCGAGACGTTAAATGCTTGTGAAATGAGCTTGCACACCCACGAGAGTAAAAAGGCTAGTGTTAATGATGGAGGAGCAGAACGAGAGTGAATTATGACTAATGATGCCCAATGAGACACTCTCTCTCTTTCTCTCTCGCTCGCTGTCTCTCTCTTACCCTCCCCCACTCCCCCTCTCTTTATCTACAATGAAGTCCCTTGAGAATTTGTGGGAACGTGGCACCTTTACACGGCTGCTTTTTCTGTCCCACAAACTTTAGTATTGAATGTGTTTTTGCCATTTGTTTTGCATTCAGATTGTTTTCTAATCAAAACGATGAATTTATTTGGACCTTTAAAGACTTAATTACAGCTCTTCAGTTTTCTGATTAACAATTTATAACAATATTTATTAAAAATATAGAAACTTATAATCACTGCACTACAAATTATAACATATTTCTTTTTTTTTTTTACTTCAGTAATACATGATGCAGATTCTATAAATAACTTAAAGCGTGTTTGTGTGAGTGAGTGTGTGCCCAGCGATAGATTGGTGTCCTGTCCTGGGTGTATCTGCCCTGCGCCCGAAACATTCTCCCCTGGATGGGCATGGGGAACCCCCCCCGCAACCCTAATAGAGGATGAAGCGGAAGATGATGGATGATGACTCAAAGATGGTTGAGTTAGGCAGAAATTACCCCATGCCCACCTTTAAGCATGGTGGTGTATGTGTAATGGTTTGGGCTTGTTTCTGTTTGTTTGTTTTTTCATTTTTTTCGGAACATATAAAGGACCCTGAAGGGATTTGGTATTTGGGAATAGTTTGCCCAGTCTCTAACTATCACAGGAAACACTTTAATTTGGTTACTTTGAAAAGAAGGCTCTCAAAAGCACTTGAATGAGAAATGTCAATAATAGTTCACTCATTCATTATCTTCTGCTTAATCCTCTATCCTCCCCACCCACCGACATTATTCATCAAATACATAGTTTTATGAAAAAAAGTGTGTATTGTATAATTGTCCACGTTATAGACATAAATCAATTAACATAACATAAATCAAAACACTTGTCTAGTTGTATAGTTTTCTGTGATAATGATATGTGTTTTTGTGGTGGTAGGTAGCTATGAAAGCTACATTAAAAATGAAAAATGTAAAAATTGCCTTTGAGGAACCAAACAGCTTTTAATTGCATCAAAGATCTAAAAGTTTTATAAATGCATCGATAAATGCACCATTTAAAAGTCCATTTCCATTCTCCTGTAGCTCATCTGTGCAACGGAGCCTTCCATAAGCACCTGCAAGAGCTTTACATGCCGCTGGTGGTGCGCTACATTGACCTGATGGAGTCCTCCATTGCTCAGTCTGTTCATCGGGGCTTCGAGCAGGAGACATGGCAGTCAGTCAAGTAAGAACTCATTTACTTTATTGATCAGGAACATGCTAATATGATTTTTTGTTGAGCCCATAATGGGAAATTAGGTTTTTACAGTTTTGTTGTATATACTAGATATTTAGATTTATTTTCCCACCAATTTAAAACTTGTGAAATGCTCAAAGGTACACTATAACGCCAAAAGTATTGACTCACATATAAGTACAAGTACAAGTAATTTATTTATATAGTGTTTTTTTTACAATAGTACGTTGTCACAAAGCAGCTTTACAGTGTTATAAGCCTTTAAACCCCCAAAGAGCAAGCCGAAGCGACAGTGGCAAGACAAAACTCCCTGTTGTGTTGTTATTTTAAGGAAGAAACCTTGGAAGGACCAAGACTCAGTGGGGGACTCATCCTCCTTGAGCAGGGGGGCAGCATCAACAGTGTAGGACAGTCATGTACAGATTGTGTGATGATCAGGTGACCCGTATTTAACAATTGGAAAACTACATAAGTCCATTGAGGTTGTCCTGCAAGACTGTCAGTCCAATTAATATCCAGGATCCATCCAGTAATCGTCGCAGTCTCAGTGCTTCGGCAGAGCTATGGATGAAGATCTGACTATACCTCCAGGAAACCGACCACACCTCAATATGAGCTCAATGGACATCCCATTCCTAATCCATAGGGTTCAATATGGTCGGTCCATCCTTTGCAGCTAGAACAGCTTCAACTCTTCTGTCCACAAGTGTGTTTATGGGAATTTTAGGACCATTTAGGAGTGTGTTTATGGGAATTTTGGACCATTCTTTCACAAGGGCATTTGTGAGATCACACACTGATGTTGGACAAGAAGGCCTGGCTCACAGTCTCTGCTCTAATTCATTCCAAAGATCAGGTTAAGGTATAGGCCAGTCAAGTTCATCCACACCAGACTCGGTCCTTCATGTCTTTATGGACCTTGCTTTGTGCACTGGTACACAGTCATGAGGAAGAGGAAGTGGCCGGCTCCAAACTGTTGACACAAAGTTGGGAGCATGGAATTGTACAAAATGTCTTGGTATGCTGAAGCATTCAGAGTTTCTTTAACTGGAACTACGGGGTCAAGCCCAGCTCCTAAAAACAACCCCACACCATAGTCCCCCTCCACCAAAATTTACACTTGACCCAATGCAGTCAGACAAGTACCATTCTCCTGGCAACCGCCAAATCCAGACTTGTCCATCAGATTGCCTGATGGAGAAGTGCAATTCGTCACCCAAAAGAAGTCCAGTTGCGCCGTAATTTACACCACTGCAGCTGACTCTTTGCATTGCACTTGGTGATGTATGGCTTGGATGCAGCTGCTAGACCACGGAACCCATTCCATGAAGCTCTCTGGGCACTGTTCTTAAGCGAATCTGAACACCACATGACGTTTGGAGTTCTGCCGTGATTGATTCCGCAGAAAGTTGGCGAGCTCTTAGCACTCTGCCCATCAGCATCCGTTTCGTGTACGCGGTTTACCACTTGGTGGCAGAGTTGCTGTCATTTAGGAGCGAGGCAATTTCACGACTGGATTCGTCGCCCAGTTGACATCCCATTACAGGTTAAGGTTGTAATTAAATACGGTTTACAGTGGTAAAAAAGTTTGGGAAGTGGAAAAAATAGCTAGTGTGGTTAAAAGACCTGACTCAGCGTCAACATTTTAAATCCAATCCTGTTTTTTATAACTCGGAGTGTCCGAGTTGGCCAACCCTGCGTAAACGGCTACAAATTTACAAGTAGGGTATATAGTTGTAGGGTAACGGAGACATTACTTTAAAAAACAAACTTAATTTACTATTATTAGCTGGAATTAACATATTGAAATGAAATGTCTGAAGTGTTTAACCTTTATTTATTTGCCCTTCTCTGATAGTTGAGTTATCTTCTCAATGCTGTTATGATTAGACCTGTTGGTTTCTAGCTATTCATTTTTATTAAACGGGAATTAGCCGCTTTTTCTGTGGTTCCATTTGACCTGCTTCTGTCGCTCCCTCTCATATTTTCCCTTACCCTGTCCTTTTCGCTGGTTTTCTACTCTTGTTTTTTCTCTTTCCGTCTCTGGCAGGACCATAACCAACAATCTGCCAAGCGTGCCTTTGCCTAAAGTTCCCAACCTGCCGCTCAATCTTCCTCAGATCCCCAGCTTCTCCACTCCCTCCTGGATGGGACCACTATGTGACAACACGTGTGTATGGGCCAGCTGGGTTCCATCCATATAAACCAGCCATGCAGTGGGCTTAATATAGCAGAGATAAAGCTTTCAGAAGTCTTTTCATTTAATAGTAATGAGAAAATTCTGATTGCAAATAATACCATATTTCCAAAACACTGTTTATACATCCATCCATTATCTTCCACTTTATCCTCTACTAGGGTCGCAGTGGGGTTCCCCATGTCCATCCATGGGAGAACGTTTCAGGCTCTGGACAGATACACTCAGGACAGGGCGCCAATCTATCATTGTACACACTCACTCACACAGACACACTCTATATGGGGCAATTTAGAGAATTAATTTGACCTTCATCCATGTTTTTTGGACTGTGGGAGGAAACTGGAGAACCCAGAGGAAAACCACGCGGACACGGGGAGAACATGGAAACTCCACTCAGATTGGGATCCGAACCTGGAATCCCCAGCGCTGAGAGGAGTACATGCTAACCACTAAGCTGCCGTGCCACCCCCATTGTTTAATTAATAACTGTTGTTATCCATCCATCCATTGTTTTCCTCTTTATCCTCTACTAGGGTTGCGGGGGGATTCCTCATGCCTATCCAGGAGTGAATGTTTCGGGCGCTGGGCAGATGCACCCAGGACAGGACGCCAATCTGTCACTGGGCACACACTCACTCACACAGTCACTCTCTATATGGGGCAATTTGCAGAATTCAGTTGAACTTGATCCATGTTTTTCGACTGTGGGAGGAAACCAGAGAACCCTGTGGAATAAACTGACTTTTGCAACGTAATCTAGTCTAGGCACAGTGGCTTAGTGGAATCTCAGCACTAGGGATTCCCGGTTCTAATCCCAATCTGGGTGGAGTTTCCATGTTCTCCCCGTGTACGCGTGGGTTCCCTCTGGGTTCTCCAATTTCCTCACACAGTCCAAAAACATGGATTCAAGGATGATGTGTGTGTGTGTGTGTGTGTGTGTGTGTGTCTGTGTGAGTGAGTGAGTGTGTTTCCAGTGATAGATTGGCGCCCTTTCCTGGGTGTATCTCCCCAGTGCCCAAAATCTTCTTTCATGATTGGGTCAACCTACCGCGACCCTAGAAGTGTATTAAGTGGAAGACAATGAATGAATGAATATATACTTCCTCATCAAAGCCATTTTAATTTTGCCGTTTTACTTCGTTCTCTTATCAAATCCTTTAGACGACATCTTAAGTGATGGTGTCATAGAATATCAGTAATTTTTGTGTTTCTGTTTTCTCTTAACTAATTCCCTCAACTTCCACCATGTACGGTTTGTATTTGATGAATCATCTACGATGATATAAAACTAAAGCTCTCAAACGATGTGTGAGCTATGAGGAATTTAGGGTATCCCTTTCTTCTCGTATATAGATTTTTTTTGTATCAAAGCTATTAAGCCACCAATTCTCACTTTTTCTTAGATTTGTTTTACAGTAATAGTTTCAGGGAACAAAAAATGAAATGCCAATGAATTTCTGTCATTTGACGTTTTAATGTCTGGCACGCCAGTTTCTGTGGCAGCGGTGGAATGTGTTGATTGCTGCAGTGAGCCTCTGTGCCCATGAACACGAGTCAGGGTCGTCATAGCTGCGGAGCAACTACTGTCTTTGGATGGTGGCTCTGTAACACAAAATTGTATGTTTATTTATATATATATATATATATATATATATATATATATATATATATATATATATATATATATATATATATATATATATATATATATATATATATATATATATATATATATATATATATATATATATATATATATATCCATACATTATTTTCCGCTATCTTCTGTGGCTGTTAGGGTCGTGGGGGAGGGTTCCCCCATGCCCATCCAGGGGAGGACATTTTGGGCATTGGGCAGATACACCCAGGACAGGGCGTCAATCTATCACTGGACACACACAAACACACTCTATATGGGGCAATTTCGAGAATTCATTTGACCTTGATCCATGTTTTTTGACTGTGGGAGGAAACCGGAGAACCTGGAGGAAACCCACGCGGACACAGGGAGCAAACTTCACCCAGATTGGGATTCAAACCGGGAATCCCGAGCACTGAGAGGAGAACATGCTAACCACTAAGTCACCATGCCGCCACACACACACACACACACACAATTATTATAGTAAAATTAGAGTGTGAACATGTTTATATATCAAAATTTTATATATATATATATATATATATATATATATATATATATATATATATATATATATATATATATATATATATATATATATGTATATATTATTTTTTATTTTATTTTTTTTATTGCATTTATGTTTATTATATTTACATTTTTATTATATGCTGCTATATAAAATTTTAAATGTACAATTTTATTATTATTTCTTTTCTTCCAACGTAATATTTAAATTGAAAATGTTTAATTCTACCACTTAGGGTAAACTGGGTCCGTGAAACGGAATTTAATTTAAATATCATGTACCACATGTTATGTTAATGGCAATAAAGTCTCCTTGAATACTACATTGACCAACGATTGATGGAAATTTTCATAAGTGTACGCCATGCTACTAGATTAGTTTTCAAGACTAAAAATAAATAAGAATTTGCACAGAGCCATGCGATTAGTTTGGGGGCAATTGGAACTCTCCTGTCTGGCACATAGAGGGGGTAGATTGAGAGAAGGGTGTAAAGAAATAGATTCGTAAGTTGTGGACACTGGGGCGGCATGGTGGTTTAATAGTTAGCATGTTGTCCTCTCAGCGCTAGGGATTCCCAATTCGAATCCCAATTTGTGTGGAGTTTTCATGTTATCCCCATGTCCGCGTGGGTTTCCTCCAGTTCTCCGGTTTCCTCCCACAGACCAAAACATGGATTCAAGGTAAAATGAATACTCTAAATTGCCCCAATATAGAGTGCATTTGTGTGAGCAAGTGTGTGCCCAGTGATAGATTGGCACCCTGTCCTGGGTGTATCTGCCCAGCGCCCGAAACTTTCTTCCGTAGAGGATAAAGCTAAAGGTAATGGATGGATGGACACCACTGGAACATTTTTTGGAAATTTAAACCATTGTTGAAGCGTGCCAGGGATGATAAATGTGCGATTTAGTGTGTCGCATTCAATTACATTTACATTTGGTAATTTAGCAGATGCTTTTATCCAAAGCAACTTACAAGGCGAGCACAGGGTTGATCACAACATCCCTGGAGCAATGAGGGTAAAGGGCCTTGCTCAAGGACCCACATTGGTAACTTCAATGGACCTGGGATTTGAACCCACAACCTACAGATTGATAGCTCAATGCCCTGACCACCCACTTGTTTTATTGCCGGCCTTAACAAGACCTGCTGCCACAACTCCAGACATAAAGTTCAAACTGGGATTTTTGTTTCTATTTTGGTGAGCTTAGTGCTTGGATGTGAGTAAATTAATTTAAAAAATTAGCCATATCCTGCAGTTCAACAGCTTTTACCAATGCGATGTATTGCAATTAATTTAACAACACCCTGAAAAGAATCTGCAGTACAGCCTGAGCGTAAAGTGCTGAGCTGCAACCGTCGGGTCTTTGTTTCTGATCTCCGATTGAAGAACGTGAGCGTGACGTGCCGCTTGTAAACATGCTAGACTGTAAATGCACACCAGGTTTCAGGCTGAAACAGTGTCTGTGGTGGGAGCCCGTCCTGTGGGTGTGCGTCCCCGGGGACGCCGTGCTAAGCTGGTGGTTCGGAGAATCCGAATGCCGTGTTCCCCCTCAGGAGCGTCGCTCCTGGCGAGCAGCTCGTCCATTTGTTCACGCTGCCTCTTCCCCCGCTCGCACAGGCTTGAGGGGGTGGCGACGGCCCCCGAGGGAGCCCTCACACACTGTGCTGCCGCTAATTAATCGAGTGGGAACTCATGCTCATCCTTTTTAATTGCATGAGGACTTTGCCAAACTATTTTCCAGGACTGCCACTTGTGAAGGTAACAGTCTTTTAACAGCAAGTGGAGTGAGTGCCCTTTTTTTCGTGCCGATAAACCATTCTGCGTTGTACACTTGAAGGCTGCGGGTCTCAGCCTTTGCTTTAGTTAACGTCGTCAATGGGGTAGTGTCAAGCTATAAGGGGAAAAAAAAATCATATTTAGGGTACAGAACACTATTACTTTGCGGTTGAACCATCCATCCATCCATTATCTTCCGCTTTATCCTGTACTAGGTTCGTGGGGGGTTCCCCATGTCCATCCAGGGGAGAACTTTTCGGGCATTGGGCAGATACACCCAGGACAGGGCGCCAATCTATCACTGGACACACACTGACTCACTCAGACACTCTATATGGGGCAATTTGGAGAATTCAATTGACCTTGATCCATGTTTTTGGACTGTGGGAGGAAACCGGAGAACCCGGACGAAACCCACACGAACATGGGGAGAACATGGAAACTCCACCCAGATTGGGATTCGAACCGGGAATCCCTAACTCTAAGAGGAGAACGTGTTAACTAAGCCACTCACAGAGGACCCACAGAGATGGGAACGTGAGAAACCGCTGTACTACTGCCCAGTGCAATCTTAAAGTGATGTATGTATATATCAGTTTATAAGTGTATGGATAATTTGGCCACATGTTGGATATATAGTTCACTTATCTGGCATTGGCTCAGCAACTTTGTTTATCATGGCAGTAAAACAACTAAATAACTTTTTAAGATAAACTGAAAGATCAAATCTACGTAAAAGGCTAGTTTTAGAATCACCTGTAGTATATTCATAGATGTATATTAAGTTCCAATGCCAGGCATAGCCACAAAAAAGTGCTATAGTGTGTGGGTGTGTGTGTGTGTGTATACATACATATATATATGTATTTATATAATATAGTGTATGGTGTAACATTTCTAATATTGTTATGTTCTATTTATTTGGCAGAAATGGATCTGCAACATCGGAGGATTTGTTCTGGAAACTAGATGCTCTACAGATGTTTGTGATGGACCTGCACTGGCCAGAGCCGGAATTTGCCAAACATCTAGAGCAGAGGCTAAAACTGATGGCAAATGATATGATGGAGGCCTGTGTAAAAAGGTAAGCTATTATATGAGGTTTAAATACGCACCGTAATGGACAATTTTATCAAATTTTATAATTTAAAGCTGATGGAAAAAATAAAACCTTTAAATTTGTCAGGGTCTGCTTTACATGGTACCACATTTCACTATAGAACCTCAACTACAGGTAGAAGTTCTTGGTGAGACTACAACTAACAGACTACATGGCCAAATTTGCGACCTGAAAAATGCAATCCAAGAATCTGATTTAATGTTTGTCTGCCGTGTCACTTTGTCTTTAGCCCAATGGAATATGAGAGGAAGACAACTCTGGTGAATGTTCTTGACTTTTAAGCCCTTAGTTGAGACGTCTTTGCTTGAGAAACAATCATGAACCTGTGAGGAACGTGCGCTTAAATGTATTTTGCCAAATTGAAGTCACCTAAAAAGTTCCTTACAAATAACGTGAAGATAAAAAAACGTCCAAATCTAAACTTTATACCGCAAAATTTCTTGCTGGCATGTTCTCTGAACTTAAGGTCATCAGATAAAAAATAATAATTGTAAATAAATTACACACAATGCCAAACATTCACAGGGGCGTCACAGTGGCTTAGTGGTTAGCATGTTCTCTTCTCAGCGCTAGGGATTCCAGGTTCAAATTCCAATCTGGGTGGAACCATGTTCTCCCCGTGTCCACGAGAGTTTCCTCCAGGTTCTCCGGGTTCCTCCCACAGTCCAAAAACATTGATCAAGGTCAATTGAATTCTCCGAATTGCCCCATATAAAGTGTGTTTGTGTGTCTGTGTGTGAGTATGTGGCCAGTGATAGATTGATATATATATAAATTTAAAAATAATAAGTATTTAATTTAACCTTAATAGTTTAAAATACATTAGAATTTGGAGTTATATATATATATATATATATATATATATATATATATATATATATATATATATATATATATATATATATATATTTCATTATCTTCCGCTTTATCCTATATTAGGGTCATGGTGGGGTTCCCCATGCCCGTTCTAATGTATTTTAAACTATTAAGGTTAAATTAAATTAAATACTTATTATTTTTTAATTTATATATATATCAATCTATCACTGGCCACATACTCACTCACACACAGATACACAAACACACTTTATATGGGGCAATTCGGAGAATTCAATTGACCTTGATCCATGTTTTTGGACTATGGGAGGACAAAGTGACACAAAGTGAATATATATATATATTCATTCATTCATTCATTATCTTCCGCTTTATCGTGGTGGGGTTCCCCATGCCCATCCAGTGGAGAACGTTTCGGGCGCTGGGCAGATACACCCAGGACAGGGTGCCAATCTATCACACACTCACTCACACAGACACGCACACATACACACTCTATGTGGGGCAATTTGGAGAACTCAATTCACTTGATGCATGTTTTTGGACTGTGGGAGGAAACCAGAGAACCCAGAGGAAACCCACACAGACACGGGGAGAACATGGAAACTCCACCCAGATGGGATTCGAACCGGGAATCCCTAGTGCTGAGAGGCGAACGTGCTAACCACTAAGCCAACGTGCCGCCATATATATATATATATATTTTATTATTATTTTTTTTTAAACATTTTATATAAAGCCTGGAAAATATTCCGTTTAGCTTACTGATCTCAGATGTGCCAAATATAGCCGTTGCTACCTGTAAAGATAGCAGTATAGGGTGCTTTTCATGCCTTCTTTTTCATCGCAGAACAAAAGCCGCATTTGATTGTAAGATGCACAAGTCGAGCAGATCCACCGACTTCAGGGTGCTTTTGTCTGTCTGCACCATGTTCAATGTGCTTATGGATGCCAAGAAGCAGTACTCCAAACTCTGCATTCTGGACCAAGGCCAAGAGGTAAAGCACTGGCACAACGGGGCTGTCATAGAAAAGAATTCAAGTGTGTCCTTATACACGTAAATAATGTATACAACGTCTCCACATAGGAATGATGAAAAGTCCAACAGTATGGCATCCACATAAGCTCCCCAGCACCTTAGAAGGGGCTCATGGGATTTATTCAGCTGTATAATAAGTTAAAAAAAAAAAACGGTTTCTGTATGTTTTAGCGACGGATTAAAATGTTGCGCTCTCAAAATCGTAAGATGTTCCTGAAGAGCTTTGACCTTCTGAAAGTTCAGTACATAGCGTGAGTGTGGACAGATTTCACAGAGCAGGTGGCTCTAATACACCGGCGAGCTGCTCAAGGTCAGTTAATGTTAAAGAATTAGTATATCAGTTATTTTGGTGTAATTGGGGACACTTGAGAGTGCTGCACTAAATAATAAAACATCATCTGGACAAAAGTGTGCGGACTCCTGTCCTTACACCTCCATGAACTTAAAACCAGCAGAACTTTATTATCAATGGGTTGTTTTGTCAAAGCATCTGTAAGGGTATGGAATTCATGGCTATTTGAATAAAGCTCAGACGTTCGAATTCATCCAAAAGTCATTCCAGGTCTGCATGCAGTAGCCTCGTCGTCAAGTTTACTAAACCCTGGCTGCATTTGAATTTGTTCAAGTAATTTATTTATATAGTGCTTTTTACAATAGTACATGGTCACAAAGCAGCCTTACAGTGTTATAAGTCTTTAAAACCCCAAAAGAGCAAGCCGAAGCGACAGTGGCAAGACAAAACTCCCTGTTATGTTGTTATTTTAAGGAAGAAACCTTGGGAGGACCAAGACTCAGTGGGGGATTCATCTTCCTTGAGCAGCCGGACAGCATGAACAGTGTAGGACAGCCAAGTTCAAGTAATTTATTTATTTATATAGCACATTTTACAATAGTACATGGTCACAAAGCAGCCTTACAGTGTTATAAGCCTTTAAACCCCCAAAAAGCAAGCCGAAGCAACAGTGGCAAGACAAAACTCTGTTATGTTGTCATTTTAAGGAAGAAACCTTGGGAGGCCAAGAAACCAAGACTCAGTGGGGGATTCATCCTCCTTGAGTGGCCAGGCAGCAACAACAGTGTAAGACAGCCATGTTAAGATTGTGTGATGATCAGGTGACCTGTATTTAACAATTAAAAACTATAGAAGTCCATTAAGGGTGTTCTGCAGGACTATCAGTCCAATAAAAATCCAGGTTCCATCCAGTAAATCATCGTAGCCGCAGAGCCATGGATGAAGAGCTGATGTCACCTTCAGGAATTTAGCAAAACCTTGAAAGAAACAGACAAGAAAAGCAGATAGAACTAATAAAGCCCAGTATTTAAGTAATACGCAGAGTTGCTATCTATATTGCTGACATAGCCCGACATTTTTACCTAATATTACGTTTGATTAAAGCCAACATACGACAGTGATAATAACCCACAGATTCAAAAAGATAAACGAGTGTGTATTTATATAAATGCAAAAATAAGAAAGGGAATGTATACACACAGTAAACAGACCCTTCCCTAAACTGTCTGAAACATGTAATGCTCTTTATTGGTTTCATATTTGCGTTGGATCACAAAACTTATAAAGGGCCATATATGGACGCAATCAGTTGTGTTATGGTGAAGGAAACACAGGATGCACAACCATTATCTTTCCGAATACACTGCACTGTAGGTATTAAGATAATTTCAAAAAATACTTAAGTCATAAAGTCCTTTAATCTGATTGGCTGAGCCGTTTGGTTTGTCCTGTCCTGATGTTATTGACAATAACGCACACCTCTGACTGGTGGCTTAGTGGTTTGCACGTTCTCCTCTCAGCACTAGGGGTTCCCGGTTCGAATCTCAAAATAGGTAGAGTTCCATGTCCATGTGGGTTTCCTCCGGGTACTCCAGTTTCCTCCCACAGTCCAAAAACATGGCTCAAGGTCAATTGAATGCTCCAAATTTACCCCATATAGAGTGCGTTTGTGTGTGAGTCAGTGTGAGTGAGTGTGCCCAGTGATAGATTGGCGCCCTGTTCTGGGTCCAGTGCCTGAAATGTTCTCCCCTGGATGAGCAACCCCCCCGCGACCCTAGTAGAGGATAAAGTGGAAGATAATGATGGATGGATGAAAGCAAGAATATTATAAGTGTTATTGGCCAGCGGAATCAATCATCGTTGCATCATACTGCATCCTAACTTGAATGAACTAGAAACATTCTTGCAAAGGTCGCCCAACAAAAACCATCGGAACCAAACTGTTCTAGCTTACCAGCAAGGAAACCTACGGATGTGGTAGAATGTTATTTTAAATCATGTACTGTTAATGGAAATACTGATTAATATAAACAGCGAGCCCATTTCCAATTAACACTAAGCCAGAATCCTGTTACTCAGTCAATGTTCACATTAAAATCCAGACTAGATTAGGTCCCAGAAGACTAGTTCATTAATATTTTAGTTTGATAAAAAAACAATAAAGCACTCAAACTTTGAAAATGGGAAGTTTAATTGGTAAACCTTTACAACATATACCAAGGTTCAAATTTTTTTTTGACCATAACCCAAACCAGTCATTACACTTTAGTTAGTCGCAAGGTCTTTCTTTAGTAATTTTTTTTGTTTTGTCTGGGATCAGTCATGTTTACATATTTATTTTTTCATGTTTTATTTATGTCTGCCCCCCCCTCCCCCTTTATGTTTTTGCATGCCCCTTTTCATCATTCTGTGAATGGTAGCTAAACAAGCAGTGGGTAAGTCTCTGTTAATGTTTTGTGTCATTTATATACACCACATTGCCAAAAAAAAAGGTCACACATTGAGTCTAGCATTGCAGCATCGCTGGTGAATCACTTACAAAAGTGGGCAGTCATTGGCTTGTGGTTAAGGAACCAGCTTTGTGACTTGAACTTCATTGGCTCCCTGTAGCTGCTGCATTCAGTACAACTCACTGACACTGGCCTACAGGACAATCTCTGGATCTGCCCCCTCTTACCTTCACTCTGAGGTGGTAGGTGGTACATAAGACACAATATAACTTCAAGTTCAAGTAGTTTATTTATATAGCGCTTATTTATATATCATCACAAAGCAGCTTTACAGTGTTGTAAACCTTTAAACCCCAAAAGAGCAAGTCTGCAGGATAGGATCAAAGTGATTCGAGTGCTCCAAATTGCCCCATATTTAGTGTGTCTGTGGGAGTGTGTGCTCAGTGATAGACTGATAGAATGGCGCCCATCTCCTTGGTGTATCTACCCAGTGCCCAAAGCGCTCACAGGATGGGCATGAAGAACCCCCCCCCCTCCCATGACTCCAGTACAGGATAAAGTGGAAGATGATGGATGGATGTAAAAGCTAATGTCCATTACAGAGGACTCAAGTCTATGAATTGATTTGAATTGAGTTGAGGCGGTATCGTGACTTAGTGCTTAGCATATTTGCCTGTCAGCATTATGGATTCCCGTTTCGAATCCCAATCTGGGTGGTGTTTCCATGTTCTCCATGTTCTCCGGGTTTCCTCCAGGTTCTCTGGTTTCCTCCCAGTCCAAAATCATGGATCAAGGTCAATTGAATTGGGCGGCACGGCGGCTTAGTGGTTAGCACGTATGCCTCTCAGTGCTAGGGATTCCCGGTTTGAATCCCCATCTGGGTGGAGTTTCTATGTTCTCCCCGTGTCCGTTTGGGTTTCCTCCGGGTTGTCCGGTTTCCTCCTACAGTCCAAAAACATTGAGTTCTTCAAATTGCCCCATATAGAGTGTGTGTGTGTGCCCAGCAATAGATTGGCGCCCTGTCCTGGGTGTATCTGCCCAGTGCCTAAAACGTTCTCCCCTGGATGGGCACAGGGAACACCCCCCCACGACCCTAATATAGGATAAAGCGGAAGATAATGGATGGATGGAAGGTCAATTGAATTCTCCAAATTGCCCCATATAGAGTGTGTCTGTGTGCCCAACGCCAGAAACGTTCTCCCCTTGATGTTCATGGGGAACCACTCTGCGACCCTAGTAGAGGATAAAGCGGAAGATAATGGATGAAACATATGAGAAAATGTAAGAAATCCTGTTGATCTAATCAGAAAGCAAATGTGGCTGATTACATCACCATTTAAATTTTCATACTAAAATTTAAATTTTTTGAAAAGCTTAAATGAGTCTTTAGTAAGGAGGCATGGTGGCATAGTGGTTAGCATGTTCTCCTCTCAGCACCAGGCATTCCCGGTTCGAATCCCAATCTGGGTGGAGTTTCCATGTTCTTCCCGTTTCCTCCAGGTTCTCCAGTTTCCTGAGTCTGTCCAGTGATAGATTGGCACCCTGTCCTGGGTGTATCTGCCCAGCACCAGAAACATTCTCCCCTGGATGGGCTTGGGGAACCCCCCCGTGACCCTAGTATAGGATAAAGCGGAAGATAATGGATGGATTAATGGAGTCTTTAGTACTAAAATTTCGATGATAAAGAAACTTAATTTAATTTTAATTAAATATTAATTCGGGCGGCACGGTGGCTTAGTGGTTAGCACGTTCGCCACTCAGCGCTAGGGATTCCCGGTTCGAATCCCCATCTGGGTGGAGATTCCATGTTCTCTCCGTGTCCGCATGGGTTTCCTCCGGGTTCTCCGGTTTACTCCCACAGTCCAAAAACATGAATCAAGTCAATTGAATTCTCCAAAAATTGCCCCATATAGAGTGTGTCTGTGTGAGTGAGTGTGTGCCCAGCTATAGATTGGCGCCCTGTCCTGGGTGTATCTGCCCAGCGCCCCAGGATGGGCATGGAGAACCCCACCGCGACCCTAATATAGGATAAAAGCGGAAGATAATGAATGAATGAATGAATAAATATTAATTTGATTTGCACATGCTGTGATGTGATTCCCACCGCGGGTCAGTGAAATATCTCATTTTAAATGCACTGGTTGGATCACTTTCCATCTTCAGATCCACATTCTTCATTTTATTTCTTCTATTTTTACAACATTTCAGTTTCTAGGCTTCGCAGTAACGAAGATGACGATTGTTCGGATGTGCGTTGTTTCCGAGCCGTGTCGCCTTCACTCCTCCGCCATTTCGAACCCTCATTCTCAAACTGGGGTGCAAAAATCAGCATGACATCCTATTTGTTCGTTATACTGATAATGATTTTTCAAACATACGTGCTGGTCCGATCCGGCGTGCTTTGGAACGGTTCTTTAAAAAGTGTTTTTTTTTTTTTTTTGTTCCTGAAGTGCCTCTTAGCGAATCACTCCCAGTTAAACGCTTTCAAAAGAAATTATTGTTCTTTTTGTTTTCCCACACAGCGACAACTCACAATGTAATCCCTCTAATGCAAAAAAAGAACCTTTACAAACCATGTGGGGATATGAAAAAGCAAACATGGAAGTGTTAAATGTTAATAAAGGTGAAAAAAAAAAATAATAATAACAAAAAAAAAAAAAACAGATTTACCCATAATTCCGTTTAAGGAGAAATTGCTGTCAGGTAGAGTGGGAAATGCTGAAAAGAAAATTAGGACCGCTGGCGGTGACCTCTCCTCACCCTCAATTTGTCACCGATCTACGCTCTTTATTGATTGAAATTTTTAATTTGGGTGTTCTTTAGATGTGCTGTGAAAGGGCATTGTTTGGCATAGATGAACTCCTGCTTGCCTTGCATGCAGCCAAGGCATCTATTCAGCGGAACCGAATGGAGGCTCTCCTTCCCTTTCACACACAGATGCACTCGCACCCCCCCCCCCCCTCCTCTCTCTCTCTCTCTCTCTCTCTCTCGCTTTCTTACACTCTCACAGCCCTTCCATTGCTCATTCGCTCTTCCTTCAAGTTTTCTCCTCTCTTTTTCCCCTCTCTCGCCTTTTTGCAGCATTTTTTTTTTCTAACCCAAACATAAATGAATTAAATTATCCGACGTGAAATGGCGGATTAATTGAATCTGGTTGGAGCTGTTACTCACTGCAGCTGGATCGGTTCTTTAGAGAAACACAAGGCTGGCCATACTGCGGCCCACATAAAAAAAAAGTATCCTTCAAATTCCTCCAGCCTAAATGAGGAGAGGAATTCCATTCATGGGTATAATAGGACTATTAGCTGCTTAACTCCAGCCTGTTGCATGGAAAAGGTTTTACTTTATGTGCTATATGGTTAAAATCTGCTCTTATTTCTCTTATTGCGGTTACATTCTATTCTCAAAATGGGATGTCAGCCAGGGTTCAGTTTAATCTGCCTGTTTGCGTACTTATTTTTTAAGCTTCCATCCATCCGTTACCTTCCACTTTATCCTCTACTATGGTTTCGGGGGGTGGTGGGGGTTTTCCCCATGCCCATCCAGGGAGGAAAGTTTCAGGCGCTGGGCAGATATACACAGGATAAGGCGCTAATCTATATCTGGGCACACACTCTCTCACTCACACACAGACACACACAAACACACACTATATGGGACAATTTTACATGGTGAATTCAATTGACCATGATTCATGTTTTTGGACTGTGGGAGGAAACCGGAGAACCCGGAGGAAACCCACATGAACACGGGGAGAAAATGAAAACTCCACCCAGACTGGGATTCGAACCGGGAATCCCTAGTGCTGAGAGGAGAACATGCTAACCACTAAGCCACAGTGCCGCCCTATTTTTTAGTTTGATTTTGATTTTAGTGTTTTGTTAGACAGCTTGTCGTAATGCACTGGTTCTAAGATGGAAAGTGGGTTTGCAGATGTAAAAACTGTATGTAGTAAATGCACTTTTTATAATATATTACCTTAAATGAAGACCAATTAACTTTGTTTTCATTCCTTCATTATCTTCATCTTAATCCTCTACTAGAGGTGTGGGGGGGGGGGGTCCCCATGCCCATCCCCATCCAGGGGAGAACATTTCAACTCTGGGCAGATACACCCAGGACAGGGCGCCAATCTCACACTGGGCACACACTCACTCACACAGACACTCACACACAAACACACTCTATATGGGGCAATTTGGAGAATTCAATTGTCCTTGATCCATGTTTTTGGACTGTGGGAGGAAACCGGAGAACCTGGAGGAAGCCCACATGAACACGGTGAGAACATGGAAACTCCACCCAGATTGGGATTCGAACTGGGAATCCCTAGCACTGAGAGGAGAACATGCTAACCACTAAGCCACGTGCCACCAAATTATATTATATTATATATAAGTATATTATATATTGCTTATGTTTTATTAATTATGTTTATGCTGTTCAAGTTTTTCTTATAATTTAATCAATTAAGTGGGTTTCCATTATTAAGACTTTTTTTTTATTTCTATCATACGTTTGTGTGTACAATACACAGTACAGTAAACAAAACAATGTTCCTCCAAAACCGAGGTGCGACATACAACATATA